>CM062628.1:39812636-39957636 GCA_025617555.3 Puccinia polysora
CAAACTCTTTCAAATGGCCCCTCAGCAAACCTCCCCCCACAAGTCCAACACACCCAAGAGAACATCGCCAAGGAACTCCAAAACAAACAATCCTCCCCCATCAGCTTCCAAGGGCTCAAGTCAGCTCAAGAGAGCTGATCACATCATCCTGGTAAACTGGCTGAAAATTCCCTCCAACTACAATGCCTGCTTTGGATCTGACAACGAAACACGTGTTGGCCAACCTCAATCCTCTAAGGTCAATGGTTATCTCCTGATGGCCAATGAACTCAAGAAAAAAACAAAAGGTAGGCTGGATCTGTCATCCAAATAGATGAGGGAGCGGTTCAAAAACTATCGAGCCAAGTACAAAAAGGCCCACTCCATGTCTATCTCCACTGGCTTTGGTATCACCGACTTGGACAAAGCCAAAGGAATCAACTTGGTGGTTGATAAGTTGGACTCCATTTGTCCTTTTTATATTCAAATGGATGAAATCTTTGGAAAGAAGGCCAACATCACCCCCCTAGCTGCTTTCAATGCCCAACAATCCACTTCCATTGATGCCGAGGACTTGGCTGGGGATGCTCAGACTACCAACGGGGACCTTGATGAAACCTTGGCCTTGGAGTGGCCCCCATCTGATGACGAGGAGGATATTCAAACACAATTGGCTCCAATAACTTCTACTTTGGTATTGATTGATCAGTCAATCCCGACCTTGGACCCCTCACTTCCTTCTTTTGATTGCTCTCTTCCTGGGGCAGAACAACTGGAGAACTTGCCCAATGAGGAGGATGTTATTCCTGGATCACCGTTGCCATCAACATCTGCTCAAGTAAGGAACTAAATTGCTTTCGATTCTGTCTGGTTGCTCCGGACTGATTTACATTTTAAAAAAACAGGCTCATCCATTTTTGATTGGCCAAAAACTCAAGCCAATGGGGCCTCCCACATCGCCTTCAAATACTAGTGAGGACTTTCAGACTCAAACCTCCTCTTCCAAGGGTAAGCAAAAGGCCTCCAATTCCATCAATGTCAACCCCAAAAGTCATCAAAAGAGGAGAAACACTTCCAGTTTTTCGGGCTTTGAAGAAATCATGGAGAAGCAAGATTCATGTAAGTTGATTGATTCAATATCCTTGCTTTCAAAATCATGCTCATTGCCATTCCCCTCCAAAAAACAGTGAAATCACAAATTGAATCATATAAACTTCAGTTTGAAAAGCAAAAGTGGGATTGCCAACTGGCCATGAATGGTCAAAAGCAGCAAGCCGAGACTTTGGCTAATCAACAAAAATTGGATGCTGAGTGGAGGTTGAAAAAAGCTGAGATAGATTTTCAAAAAGAGGAAAAGGAGAAGGATCAGCAGCAAGTGCAACTGGAAAAGGAGAGGGAACAACGGGCAAACAAAAAAAGGATAAGGTATCAGTAGCTTTGGCTTGCATTGGCAGTGGTAGATCGGTAGAAAAAATACAGCAGATTACTCAAATGCTGGGCTTGTAAATATATTTGCATGGATGAAAGAAAAAAAAATTATTTTTTACTACAACAACGTTTGAGAGCATTCTTAACCCCACCAATATACGAATTTTTTTTGTTTTTATTGATATTTTTTTCTCTAGAGTAAATTTGGCCGTTTTTCATGTCCCTACAAGTCCTCTGAGTTTTTTTATTAATTTGGAGTGACATGGCCATTCTGGTATGGGTTGCTGTGTCCACAGCTGGAAAGGTACAGTGCTTGTACTTGTTAGCCGCCCAAACCATTTTGACTATACCTTTTTGCTTGAAATCAAGCTCGCAACTAAAGCACTTTGACCCAGTTGTTTGAGCCTGATGTGGGCAAGGAGACAATTGTTTGCTCAAGGAAGTGCCACTGTGGGTTAAATCAAACCAGAACCTGTCACACAATGGTCTTGAACATCATACTTTCCTGCAAAGGGATCACAGTTATACTCAAACCCAAGGTTGCAAATGAAAAAATTTGGCCCAACTGACCGAGTGGCAATCCTCTCACATTGACGACCATTGAAAAGGCCCAATGGATTATGCCGTCGTACAGGCCGCAATCTCATTGATATACAGACACTGGCCCAATATGTCGACCATTTCCAGCGCTGAAATACTTTGGGGTCAAACATACGCCACAACAATGACCTCCTATAAAGTCAGATTGTTAGCTGAGTCTGATCATGCTTTGCGATGCGAGCAAGGGGGGATGGCCGTGGGAGATGGCGGCGGGCTTGCTGCAAGCAAGGGGGGAACCGCCCCCCACTGGGCTTGCTGCAAGCAAGGGGGAACCGCCCCCCACAGATGCAAGCATGGCCAACGGAGATGGCCGCGGGCTCGCTTTGAGCGAGGGGGAACCGCCCCCCACAGATGCAAGCAAGGGGGGATGGCCATGGGAAATGGTGGCGGGCTCGCTGCAAGCAAGAGGGGAACCGCCCCCCACCGGGCTCGCTGCAAGCAAGGGGGAACGGCCCCCCACAGATGCAAGCATGGTCGACGGAGATGGCCGCGGGCTTGCTGCAAGCAAGGGGGAACCACCCCCCACAGATGCAAGCAAGGGGGGATGGCCGTGGGAGATGGCTGCGGGCTTGCTGCAAGCGAGGGGGGAACCGCCCCCCACCTGCCAGCTCCGACTGAGGGGGGGGAGGCCGTGGGAAATGTGGGCAGCCTCCCGTTTGCATGTGGCGGCTTGTTCATCACCCCCCCCATTGGCTAGCTGCGAGCGAGGGGGGAAGTTCTCAGGCCAGGGGGTGAAGCCCCCCAGCAAGGGTGGGATTTCATCACCCCCCCACCACCCAGCGACCAAGGGGGAGGGCACCTTGTCTTCAGTCTCTATGTGGATTGGTTCAACCCATTTGTAAATAAGGTTGGGCACAAATCAATCTCAGTGGGAGCAGTGATCTTGATCTGTCTCAACATTCCACTAGCAGAACGTTACAAGATAGAGAATGTTTTCCTTTTTGGTATTATTAATCTATATACTGGTTTTGGAAGGTCAAAAAAATCACATCAAACGCATATATTACAATCAGATTTTTCTACAAATGTATGTGAGTGATTTTTTCCCAGGTTTCATCAAACTTCAAAACATCACTGGTCAAGTTTCATTGATACAAAAATTCAGAAAAATTAGTCACCAAAAATTCTCCAATCTATTAACAGAAGAAACCCCACAATTGAACCACTACAAGAAATTAGCAGCCCTGTGAGTAAAGATCTTGTTCAAAAGTATGTTTCTTTTTTTTATTTGAAGTGGGGTTTATTTATTTATATACCCTATGATTTTTCACATTCAAGCCATCAATTGAAGACTTCTTTTTTTTTTTTTTGGGTTTTTTTTTTGGTTTTTTTTTGGTTTTTTTTGTTTTTGTTTTTGTTTTTGTTTTTGTTTTTGTTTTTGTTTTTGTTTTTGTTTTTGTTTTTGTTTTTGTTTTTTTTTTGGTTTTTTTTGGTGTTTTTTTTGGTGTTTTTTTGGTGTTTTTTATGGTGTTTTTTTTGGTTTTTTTATGGTTTTTTTATGGTTTTTTTATGGTTTTTTATGGTTTTTTTTTGGTTTTTTTTTTTTTTTTGTTTTTTTTTTTGGTTTTTTTATGCTTTTTTTTTGGTTTTTTTTTTGTTTTTTTTGGGTTTTTTTTTGGGTTTTTTTTTTGGGTTTTTTTTTTTTTGATTTTTTTTTTTTGCTTTTTTCAAAGAGGTCGATGCACCAAGCACGGCCTGGCTTGTTGGGGGGACTTCATCACCCCCCAACCAAGCAAGCGAGCGAGGCGGAAGGGAGGGCCCGGCTTGGTGGGGTGATTTCATCACCCCCCAACCAAGCGAGCGGCAAAGGGGGGGGGCTGCTTGTTGGGGGGACTTCATCACCCCCCAACCAAGCAAGCGAGGCGGGAGGGAGGGCCCAGCTTGGTGGGGGGATTTCATCACCCCCCGACCGAGCGAGCGGCGAAGGGGGGGGGGCAGCTCGGTGGGGGGATTTCATCACCCCCCAACCAAGCGAGTGGTAAAGGGGGGGGCCAACTCGGTGGGCGGACCGAGCGAGCGGCAAAGGGGGGGGGGCCGGTGGGGCTCGCAGTGGGGGGGCCCGGCTTGGTGGGCGGACCGAGCGAGCGGCCAAAAGGGGGGGGGCCGGCTTGGTGGGCGGACCAAGCAAGCGGCAAAGGGGGGGGGGCCGGTGGGGCTTGCAGTGGGGGGGGCCGGTGGGGCTCGCAGTGGGGGGGGCCGGCTCGGTGGGCGGACCAAGCGAGCGGCAAAGGGGGGGGGCCGGTGGGGCTTGCAGTGGGGGGGGACTTCATCACCCCCCCGCCCAGCAACCGAGCGAGGGGGGAGCGAGCCACCGGCTTGCAGTGGGGGGGACTTCATCACCCCCCGCCCAGCAAACAAGCGAGGGGGGAGCGAGCCACCGGCTCGCGGTGGGGGGGACTGCATCACCCCCCCGCCCGGCAAGCAAGCAAGGGGGAAGGAGCTGGTGGGGCTTGCGGTGGGGGGCACTTCATCACCCCCCGCCCAGCGAGCAAGCGAGGGGGACATCGAGGGGGGAGGGAGGGGGGGGATTTCAAATCCGCTCCCCACCTAGCAAGCGAAAAAGGGGGGAGATCAAGGGGGGAGGGAGGGGGAGGGAGGGGGGAGGGAGGGGGGGATTTCAAATTCCATCCCCACCTAGTGATTGAGCAAGGGGGGAGATTGAGGGGGGGGGAAGGGGGGAGGGATTTCAAATCCGCTCCCCACCTAGCGAGCGAGCAAGGGGGGAGGGACAGGCTTGGTGGGGGGGTTTTCCAATCCCCTCCCCACCTACAAAGCTATTTAGTAACCTGGACCACACCAACACCAACCACCACCGACCACCACCGACCACCACCCACCTCATCCACCTCATCCACCACAACCACCACCCCATTGGTAAGTAACCTTTTTTTTTTTTTTTTTTAAAACAAGAGGGTATTCAATTTTTGTAGATATCAATATTTATGGAATTTCATTATTTGTAGATATCAATATTGATGGAATTGAATGAAGGCATGTCTAGTAAAAATGGGTATGGGATTTAAACTTTATTACTCAATATCCTTTGACAATAAAATTACTAATTGAACTTTTGATTCTGCATTATTTTTCTTTGGGTTTTCCATTCATGTTGTGATTCCTGGTTGTCATCCTGAAACACGGTTTGTAGTTTTGATGAGCTTGGCGTTTCAGGAGATGCCAAGGAGACACAACATGGATCAAAGCCTCTAGTAGTAGGAAAACAACACAGACTACCAAACTCAGATGTTACTTCAACATCCAAAAGTAACAAGAAGTTCAACCGTGCCAGAAGGCAATTAGCACAAGATTGTGACGAGGCAACATACTTTGTGACCCTTTGGGGAAACCTTCCACCCAATAATGTTTTCTTACCACAAGTGTGCCCTGAGCAATGGCCATGGACCACTTATCTTTTCTAAATGTCTGAATACATTGGGCTACAATAAAAGCAGATGGTTTCAGAAGCTTGTGAGATCCATGATGATGAAATGACACCAATGATCTGTCAAAGAATTGATGAGGGACTACTTAGGTGCCCTGAAAGCTGCAAAGACAATCCAATTTGGTGCATTCTGGCCAGGTACTGTTGCATTGCAGCCAAGCAATATGTGGGTGCAATTTGCATGTATGCTATCAGGGCTGGTTCCAAGAGGATCATCAAAAAATAAGTTGGAGAAATATAAGATGTGATACTTTTGCATGAGGGTTTGGTTTTTCTGAAATGAATCATGAGACAGTTGTTCAATGATGACATGCCTTGGTGACTAGCCCTATTCCCACTCAACTTCATGAAAAATAAATTTACACCAACATAGGTTATTGAATAAGAAACCAACAGAAAAAAAGCCATGAATGGCTGATTTATATGAGGAAAGATTTGCACAGTTTATGAGCATGGTGTGTTAGTATTATCTTAAATACATGTTTATTAATTTAATTTTTGGAATTGAATAAGAGAACTTACCCAGTTTTTGACCAGTTAATGGAAATTCAAGTCTGGAAATAATCAGCCTCTTCTGGAATTTTAAAATTTCACTGTGAAAGAATTCCCAAACACCAACTGCAGTAATTTGTGGCTGATGTGTGGACTGCTTGTGAAACAACAGCTTTGCTCATATCTAGCTTTCCCTTGAAAATCTATTATGAACTAATGTGCCAGAAGTTCAGCAAATGCTGATCTCTACTCACAATATTTCTCCACCTGCTGAAAGTTAACCATGCAATACAGCATCAAATAACCCTGAGATATTGATGGGATACAGAAATGCCACCTGCATACGGGTGGCAGCCATTTTTCTGTGGTGCTTCCCCTCAAGCATTTAAATTTTGAAATGAAGGATCCATCCACTACTCCCTTGACAAAAGTTAAGAATCCCATTCTTCACTCTTTCAGTGTTTCCCTAAAAGGTGCTTTGGTTTTTCAACCAAAGCATGCCGGAGATTGAATGCCTTGCATGAATGGGTCCATTAAGGAAACCATGCAAAGTGCTTTCTAATTGATGATGGTATTTGATTGATTGGGCTGTGGCTGCGCCATGCCTGAAACATCAATCCTTTTGTTTATTTGCCCCTTGGCTTTCATAATGTCACCATCTCATTACAATAAAATACCCCGAAATTGGCAATCAATTGCTTGATCAATGAGAGGAGGAATTGGAGGAGGGGAGGGGCTCACCTTGATGGATAGAGAAATGGATCCAGGGGGGGACTAAAGGTTGAATGATCAAAGGATCAGCAACTGGTGAGGGGAAGGAAGAGGAAGAGGGTGTAGGGGGCTTACCAGGATTAGGAGGAGGGGATTCAGTGAGTGAGGTGAGATGAGGTGGTGGTGGTGAGTAAGGTGGTGGTGATGAGTGAGGTGGTTTGGTGAGGATGAGGCAGGGTTTGACCGGTGAGTGAGTGGGGTGAGGTTGAAGGGGTTGAGTGGTGAGGGGGAGGGGGGTGGCATTTGGTGAGTGGCAGGGTTTGAGGTGGAGGTTTTTTTGGATTCAAGTCCACTAAAAAAAAAATAAAAAAAAAACTCAGCCTATGAATCTTGGGTGAACAACCAAAACCAAAAAAATATGGTGAAGGGAATTTTTACCAATTTCAAAATCAAAAATTAATCATCAAAGCAAGCAAGGGTGAGAGGAAGAATCTGCTCTCTCATAGAAGAAGATGAGGGACCAGATGAGACAGGGATGACTTGAGGCCAATCAGGAATATCATCTTGGAATATTTTGTCCCATTCATCTTTGATGTCGGCCAAAAGGTTGTGAAGGATTACACAAGTGATAATCCAGTTGATGAGGAACCTCATATCTTTGGAACATTGGAGCTGGTTTTGCATCTCCCATAAGCTGGCCCATCTTCCTTTCAGAATTCCTATGGCATGCTCAATCCGAACTTGTCATTGGGCAAGATGATAGTTAAAATTGGTTTTTCCTTGATCATTGGACAAAACATTCCGGTATGCTGGAACTACATATTTCCCACTAGCATAAGCCAAATTGGCCAGAAGGTATTGATCTTGGTCAAAGTAGATCTCTGGTTTTTGGGCAATCCACATCCAATTGAAAACATATGAATCATGACAAGAACCTGGAAGGCCAGCATGGAGGGAGATGAACTTCTTGTTGTTATTGCAAACAAGTTGTAGTGCCACAGAGTATCTAAACAAAGAGATGGAACATATTTGGTCAGTGTGTGATCCAAAGTTTTATCATAGCAATTGGAAAAGAAATGAATGCATTGCCTTTTTTTACGATCAAAATAGTGGTTGCCATCTAGGTTGGGTTTTTGACTCAAGGGGATGGTGGTTCCATCAAAAAAACCAATGCAACCAGGAAAACCTTCTGTCTCCATTACTTGAGATATCTCCTTGCCTTCTTCTTTGGTTGGCCATGAAAGGACCAAGCGACGGAATGATAGGATAGCAATCATGACTCTTTTGGTGTATAAGTCAATGCTTCCGTAACTGACTGAGAATAGATTTTCCAATCAATGGATTGCTGCTCCATTTCCATTTGACCCCAATCTACAAAGAGCAATGGCAAGTTGGATGGCTGAATCGCGTTGAGGATTGCAAGAATTGTTCTGGAAGATGTGGTGGTCTTCAATCATTGCCAAAAGTTTCATGAAATAAGGCAACAAAGTTTGGAACAGTTGCTGGAAGCTTAAGTCAGGGATGAGATGAAGCTTTTGCCTTTCATACATAGGGTTATGGAGAGTGTGTATTCTTGGAACCATGTATTGCTTTGCCAACAGAGAATTCAAAGCTAACCAAGTTGATTCCAAATTGGAGTCTGAATCAGAGTCTGAATGGGAGTCAAACAGTAGCAAAAGTTCAGTCAGCTTCTTTGCGTTTTCAACTTGCTGGCGGGATGTTTGATTGGACATGTTGAGAAAGGTGGTGAGTGATGTGGGGTGATGAGATGATGGTGGGATTTGTGTGAAGATGGGTATGTGAAGGTATGTGAAAAACAATAGAGATGTGTGTGATGCGATGGAGATGGGACCGGTATGGATTTGCTGATGTGGATGGGTGTTTTTGATGTGATGGATGGTGGATGGATGATGATGCATAAATGGCGGGTTTAATGGCGTGTTTGATGATTGAAATCCGCCATTTTCATGAAACACACCATTTTGAAATACACCAGTTAGGGGGTATGTGTATTTCAGAAACCCGCCATTAAAAATGGCGGGTTTTGTCAAAAAAAACATGGCGGGTTTCGTCAAAAAAATGGTGGGTTTCTAATTGCGGGTTTGCTAACTTTGATACGCCCTATTATGTATAATTCATAATTCATAATCAATAATTTATTATGTATTATTTATTATTTGTTATTTGTTATTTATTATTCATTATTTATTATTTATTATTTATTATTTATTATTTATTATGTATTATTTATTATTTATTATTTATTATTTATTATTTATTATTTATTATTTATTATTTATTATTTATTATTTATTATTTATTATTTATTATTTATTATTTATTATTTATTATGTATTATTTATTATTTATTATGTATTATTTATTATGTATTATTTATTATTTATTATTTATTATTTATTATTTATTATTTATTATTTATTATTTATTATTTATTATTTATTATTTATTATTTATTATTTATTATTTATTATTTATTATTTATTATTTATTATTTATTATTTATTATTTATTATTTATTATTTATTATTTATTATTTATTATTTATTATTTATTATTTATTATTTATTATTTATTATTTATTATTTATTATTTATTATTTATTATTTATTATTTATTATTTATTATTTATTATTTATTATTTATTATTTATTATTTATTATTCATTATTTATTATTTATTATTTATTATTTATTATTTATTATTTATTATTTATTATTTATCATTTATCATTTATTATTTATTATTTATTATTTATTATTTATTATTTATTATTTATTATTTATTATTTATTATTTATTATTTATTATTTATTATTTATTATTTATTATTTATTATTTATTATTTATTATTATTATTTATTATTTATTATTTATTATTTATTATTTATTATTTATTATTTATTATTTATTATTTATTATTTATTATTTATTATTTATTATTTATTATTTATTATTTATTATTTATTATTTATTATTTATTATTTATTATTTATTATTTATTATTTATTATTTATTATTTATTATTTATTATTTATTATTTATTATTTATTATTTATTATTTATTATTTATTATTTATTATTTATTATTTATTATTTATTATTTATTATTTATTATTTATTATTTATTATTTATTATTTATTATTTATTATTTATTATTTATTATTTATTATTTATTATTTATTATTTATTATTTATTATTTATTATTTATTATTTATTATTTATTATTTATTATTTATTATTTATTATTTATTATTTATTATTTATTATTTATTATTTATTATTTATTATTTATTATTTATTATTTATTATTTATTATTTATTATTTATTATTTATTATTTATTATTTATTATTTATTATTTATTATTTATTATTTATTATTTATTATTTATTATTTATTATTTATTATTTATTATTTATTATTTATTATTTATTATTTATTATTTATTATTTATTATTTATTTTTTATTTTTTATTATTTATTATTTATTATTTATTATTTATTATTTATTATTTATTATTTATTATTTATTATTTATTATTTATTATTTATTATTTATTATTTATTATTTATTATTTATTATTTATTATTTATTATTTATTATTTATTATTTATTATTTATTATTTATTATTTATTATTTATTATTTATTATTTATTATTTATTATTTATTATTTATTATTTATTATTTATTATTTATTATTTATTATTTATTATTTATTATTTATTATTTATTATTTATTATTTATTATTTATTATTTATTATTTATTATTTATTATTTATTATTTATTATTTATTATTTATTATTTATTATTTATTATTTATTATTTATTATTTATTATTTATTATTTATTATTATTTATTATGTATTATTTATTATTTATTATTTATTATTCATTATTGGAAATTTGGTGGAGGCTACACAACTTGATTTTAGTTGTTTAGCGTGCCGTACAACTCAAATGGGATGTGTAGCATGCCACACAGCCCATGTGAGCTGTGTAGCATGCCACACAGCCCATTTGAGCTGTGTGGCTTTCTGCACGACTCAAATTACCAGCAAGAGTCCTTGGAGGTCATATTCAGGGAAATAGTTCAATTTCCAAGCTCATTGGGGAGTCTGTCTTTTTTATTTACTATTATTTCATTTCAAGTTTGCTTTAGTGGTTTTGGGCTTGAGTGCAGAAGTGGAGTTTGATTGAGAAGTGCGGAGGTACAGGAGTGTAACTCAATGGCTAGTGGGCTTCCTGGAACTTTGAGCAAGAATGTTGCCAAGAACTTTCTATTGTTGCAAGGAATTGACAAAACACACAATCTCTTTCCACTGTTATTATTATGGCCAGCAATTAGCTTAGGAAAATTAGCAGTATCTAAAGCAAAAGAAATTCTGGACACCTTGTGTGAATAATTTCTTGATGGGCTCTCACAAATGGGGCAACACATTGGATGATATTGTTGATGAATTGGATTGGATGATGAATGAATGATGGAAAACAGCAGGGAGAAGAGCTCCTTAAGTAAAAAAGATTGGCCTATTGTGAGCCCATGATACAAAAAAACAAAAGGCAAACTTTCCGCCCCAAAAGAGCTGTACATTCTCTACAGGCCTTGTTACTTAGTTTGGGCTAGATCAGCTCACATGGCATCAGTCCCTGTACCCTTACAACCAGCCTTTTCCGGTTGTTTCTGGTGTTTCCACCTCAATGGGGCTGAACCAGCCCCTGTGCTGTTCAATCCCTGGCTGGTTGTCTGTTACAACCAGCTCTGTTACTTATCTTAGCACTTTTACAGCCCTGGCCCCTCATATGGGCCAGGTGGGACCCAGGAGTCACCTGAGTCCAACCAAAATCTCACCTGGGGGGGTGTAACCGGCGGACATGCCCTCCCCTCTTTCTCTCAAATCCCTGGAGGGGGCGGTCAAATCCCCCTACCAGGGGCCCTGGGGGTCAATACCCCCAGGGCGTTGCTATGGTAAGTGGGCTGGGGGGTGGTCAGGTCCCATCCAGCCCATTGCTCCTCCCCCTTGGTAAAGGGGGGGGGGGGGGGGGGGGGGGAGAGCGCCCCTTCAATGGTGGGGGGGGGGTGGTCAATTCCCCCCCACCGCCGGTCTCCTTGATGCGACCAGCCTGGCCACCTCTTTTGGTGGGGGGGTGATCAAGTCCCCCCAATCATGACTGGTCGCTGGCTGGTTACAACCAGCCAGCCCTCCCCCTCCCCCTTGCAATGGCAAGCAAGGGGAGGGGGAGGAGCCGGGACCATCAGCCCTGCGGCCGCCACCCAGCGCGGTAGCCGCAAAAACAGCCCAGCACAGCCCATTGGGCCCCATAGACGGGCCCTAGTCTGAAACAGAAGCCCTGAGATGGCCACAACACGGGCAGCGGCCCCAAGCGGGCCGCAACATGGGCAGCGGCCCCAAGCGGGCCGCAACATGGGCAGCGGCCCCAAGCGGGCCGCAACGCGGGTGGCAGGCCCAACCCAGCCGCAACACAGGCGGCAGCCCCAAGCCCAAAAACTAAGTAAAACATACTTTGGTGGGCCAGCCTGTCTGGCCAAATATGTCCAAAATAAACCTTGGGCCCAATATGCCCATACAAGCCCATATCCCCCACCAGGCACATTAGGGCCTGTGTACCAATGAGCCTGTTTCACGCGTTTTGAGGCCAGTTTCCCCAAATCAGTGACATCCACACAGGCCCGTAGGGTCTGTGTGAGTGTCCAATGGGCCGGAAAGGCCCATACGTGCATCCCATTTGGATTACCCTTATATCTAGCACACACGTAAGTGCATACATATTTTAATACAACCCCTTAATCCAAAAGGGATGACATCCGCATATTAGTCACAAAGCCTTGATGCTTGTTCCTATCTAAAGCCTTAGTCAAGATATCCGCAATCATTGCTCCAGTGGGCATGTACCTCAACACAATCTCCTTGCAGCTAAATGCATTGAAAGTATAGTTATAGTGAACATCAATATGTTTTGTTCTTGAATGGAACACTTGGTTTTGCGCCAATGCAATGGCACTCTGGTTGTCAGAATACAACAACGCAAACCCTTGTGGTTTATGTGTATCCTCTAAGACTTTTATCAACCATTTTGCTTCCTGTGAAGCTGCTAAGTAAGCTCTATACTCAGCCTCTGTTGATTAAAGACTTATTGCCATTACCTTCTTGGACATCCATGACACCAGATTCTTACCTAAGAAGAATACAAAACCACTTGTAAATTCCCTAGTGTTACCATCTGCCCAACTTGCACTGGAATAACCAACCAAATCAAAGTTTGATGACTTTGTAAACAACAGTCCCAGACTGTGAGTTCCTTTAAGATACCTCATAACTCTCTTAAACGCTTACCAATGCCTCTTGCTTGGCTTCTCTAAGTGTTGTGACAAGACACCAATTTCAAAAGCAATATTGGGCCTTGTACACTGCCCAAAATAATTAAGCAATCCAATAGCTGACCTGTAGTTGTTCCCAGATTGAACAAACTCCAGATACTCCTCATCTGTAGACTTCTTTAAATAAATGTTTGACTGCATGGGAGTACCAAACTCCTTTGCATCCTAAAAGCCATATTTCTTGAGAAGAGCTGCCACGTAATGGCTCTGGTCTAACTTAATACCATTCTTGCTCTTATTGACTTTCATTCCTAGCACTTGTTGCACCAGAGCAAGATTTTTTATCTTGAATTCCTTTTTGAGTGTCTCCATGACTCTCTCTTTAACGTTTCCAATAATTATAATGTAATTGACCCATAAAAACAAAATTGCATCCTTTCTTACAAAGAGACAAGGGTTGGACTCAGAAGTCTTGAAACCAATCTGTATCAGTTTCTCACTCATGGTATTATACCACAATCTAGCTGCTTGCTTCAATCCATAAAGGGATCTACACAGCTTGAGGACATATTCCCTTTTATCTGCTGAAAGAAAACTTCTAACACAGATTTTCTTCATGGTTTCTGGTTTAGTATCTACTAACCATTCACAAAAACCATCAGGGATTGACATATAAACAGTCTCCTCCTCTCCAAGTTTTGCATTCAAGTATGATGTTACAAAATCAGCTTGTCTCATTTCTTTTCCCAACTCCACTTCCAGAGAAATGATGTACCTGAAGGTGGACAGCCTTCCAGTTGGTGAGAAAGTTTCTTGGTAATCAATACCCTCTGTCTGCTTGAAGCCCTGTGCAACGCATCTAGCTTTGAACCTTTTCAAAAATCCATTTGTGTCAAACTTCTTGTTTAACACCAATCTAGACCCCACAATGGTCTTTCCTTTTGGAACAGAATCCCGCTCAACCACTTCAAAGACACTATTATTTTCTAGAGAATCAAATTCTTCACAAATAGCACTCTTCCAGTTGGCTCTCTCATCAGAATTCATAGCTTGGACAAAGCTATTTGGGTTAACCCTTTTACCCATTTCTGAACCCAACTCCAGGACTTCATTGACCATACACTGTTCCTGAAATGTATCTTCCTCATATCCTGCGGCAGCATAATGGGACTTCCATGCCACGTACCTGTCAACCGGTACTCTAACCCTACCACTCCTTCTAACTGGAGGTGGAGGCTCATCAGCTTCCAAATTAATGGATTCCCCTGAAGCGGGCACTGAACCCTCTGGTGGCACGTCTGCCATCTCTTCATCTTCTGGAACCACATGTTCCTTGGCCTTTGCTGGTGAAATAGGTGCTAATTCTATTTCTTGATGTGACTTATTCACAACAACGTCTTCACTCCTTTTGAGTGGAAAGGTACTTTCATCAAATTTTAAATCCCTACTACGGATAACCTTTCTTGTCCCTGGAAAATAGATCCTATAACATTTGCTTATTAAATCATAGCCTACAAGTGCCCCTGTTATGGCCCTAGGGTCTAATTTTCCAACAATCTCATTATGGTGGACACTATAATACACCAAAAAACCAATTGTTCTTAGGTGTGATGTTTTGGGGTACAACTTCCAAAACTGATAATGAGGACTCTTCCCATTAACACTTACCATGTTTTTCAACAGACAGAATGTACACATCAACTCAGCCCATAAGAACTTTGGTAGACCAGATTGAGAAATAATAGTTCTAACCTTGTCCAGTAAAGTCCTATTCATTTGCTCAACTATTCCATTATTTTGTGGATTAATTGCAGTAGTGACTATATGAATGATAACATAATCTTTCAATAACCTCTCAAACTCTTTAATCACAAATCCACCACCTCCATCAGTGATAAACCTCTTGATCTCCTTCATTAGACCATTCTGTTTCCAGAATTTGAAGATTACAGAAACCTCCTCTGTGGTCTAATCCTTAGATTGAATTGGTTTAAACCAAACATAATTTGTTGCAGTATCAACTAAATTGATGAAGTATCTTGCCCCACCAAGGGACTCCAGTGTGAATGGCCCTGCCAAATCAATGGAAAATTCCTCTCTAGGAACATCAGTGCAATCTCTACTCTTTGAGAACACATTTCTAGTCTTAGCCCCTAATGTACAAATCTCACAGTTGCTGTCCTTTACCTTATGGCCACTTCTATTGTGAGCAAAAGTGCTCAAAGCTGAGATTTTGAACAAGCTTTCACAAAAACGCTTGTTCCAAAACTTTCCACTAAGAAGAGTTCTCCCATTTATATCAATAACAAACTTATCTTCTTTAAGATAAAGAATCTGGAAACCTTTTTTACACAACACTCCAAAGGACACAAGGATATAAGGAAACTCTGGTAAATTGAACACTTTCTCAAAAGAAATTTTAAAACCCAAGTGATTTGCAAGAATAACTTTTCCAATTCCTTTAATCTGAATTGTTCTGCAAACATGTGATCTGTACAACCAGAATCAATCAAAACAAGAACATCCTCCTTCAATCCTTCTAATAGGAAAGAAGCTTTATCAGTCAATGATAAGTCCTCATCTTTGAGGTTAAGATTACTCACTTTGTAATCAATCAAGTCCATTTCTTGATCCTCATCAATTTTGGCCTTCTTGTTGGGGCCTTCTTCCCCAAAAACCATTTCCATTGGACCATCAAACACCACCATTGCAATGTTTTCAGTAGTGAGATTGACCTCCTTGTCATTCTCTTTGGACTTCTTCCTCTTCTTGGCCTCCTTGAAATCCTTAGCATAATGCCCCTTATTGTTAAAATTATAGCATAAGACCTTGGAAAAATCCTTTTTTGCCTTCTTGCAAGATTTTACAGCCTTTCCAACAAGGGCTGTTCCAGAACCCCCCTTCATCTTAAACTGAAGATCATCCTTTTCAATCCTTTTCAGCACATCCTTTTCCCCAGGAAGAGGATCCAATTGAGAAATAATTCTGACTAAAGAATCAATCTTCTTTGGTAGCTTCTGAAGGATTAAGAGTGACAAACACTCAGTATCCATGTTAATTCCTGATGACTTAAACTTGGCTATGCTAGACCTAGCCTCTGCAACAAACTGTTTACAACTTGAATATTGTAACTTAAACAGTTTATTGAAAGCTATACTCTTCTGGTAAACAGAATAACCAGCATACTTGGACTTAAGCAACCTCCAAAGGATGCTGCCCCTCCTTCTCTCATCTTCCCTAAGAGTATCAGCAACCAATGTCACATGATTCTCATCAAGATGCCTAAGGATGAGATGATAAGACTTTTTCCCCACTTCTGAACTGATCAAAGTGTCATCTGAATCCATTATCTCCCCACAACAGATGTTGTCCAGCTCACTATCCATAAGGACAGCCCAAGCATTATAATTCTGACTGTTCAGAACTATCTTGGTGGAGCTAACATCAGGGATATAGGACATCTTCTTGGAAAACTTGAGGTCTTTGAGGTTCTCCAGAGTGAGGTACAAGGGTCTAGATGGCTTGGAAGTAATGATTATGTTGGTACTGATAATGTGTTATAATTATGGACAGCAATTAGATTAGGAAAATGAGCAGTATTTAAAGCAAAAGAAATGCTGGACACCTTGTGTCAATAATTGCTTGATGAACTCTCACAAATGGGGCAACACATTGGATGATATTGTTGATGAATTCAATTGGATGATGAATGGATGATGGAAAACAGAAGGGAGAAGAGCTCCTTAAGTACAAGAATGGCCTCTTGTGAGCCCATGATACAACAAGACAAAAGGCTAATTTTCCGCCCCAAAAGAGCTCTACAGTCTTTACAGGCCTTGTTACTTGGTTTGGGCTACATCAGCCCACATGGCATCAGTCCCTGTACCCTTACAACCAGCCTATTCAGGTTGTTTCTGGTGTTTCCACCTCAATGGGGCTGAACCAGCCCCTGTGCTGTTTAATCCCTGGCTGGTTGTCTGTTACAACCAGCCCTGTTACTTATCTTAGCACTTGTACAGCCCTGGCCCCTTATATGGGCCAGGTGGGACCCAGGACTCACCTGAGTCCAACCAAAATCTCACCTGGGGGGGGGGGTGTAACCAGCGGACATGCCCTCCCCTCTTTCTCTCAAATCCCTAGAGGGGGTGGTCAAATCCCCCTACCAGGGGCCCCGGGGGTTGATACCTCCAGGGAGTTGCTATGGTAAGTGGGCTGGGGGGTGGTCAGGTCCCATCCAGCCCATTGCTCCTCCCCCTTGGTAAAGGGGGGGGGGGGGGGGGTGAGAGCGCCCTTCAATGGTGGGGGGGTGGTCAATTCCCCCCACCAGCGGTTGCCTTGATGCAACCGGCCTGGCAACCTCTTTTGGTGGGGGGGGTGATCAAGTCCCCCCCACCATGACCAGTTGCCCCTTGCAACCAGTTGCTGGCTGGTTACAACCAGCCAGCCCTCCCCCTCCCCCGTGCAATGGCAAGCAAGGGGAGGGGGAGGAGCCAGGACCAACAGCCTTGGGGCCACCACCCAGCGCGGCAGCTGCCACAATGGCCCTGCGCGGGCTGTCGGGCCCCATAGATGGGCCAAAGGCAAAAACAGTGGCCCCAAGCCGGCCACAACGTGGGCCGCAGCCCCAACCGGGCTGCAACACGGGCAGCGGCCCCAATGGGCTGCCAAAGCCCAAAAACTAAGTAAAACATACTTTGGCGGGCCAGCCCTTCTGGCCAAGTATGTCCAAAATAAACCTTGGACCCAATTACGCCCATACAAGCCCATCTGGCTGTATTTGCCCATATCCCCCACCGGGCCTGTGAGGGCCTGTGTACCAATGAGCCTGTTTCACGCTTTTTTAGGCCAGTTTCCCCAAATCAGTGACATCCAAACAGGCCTGTATGGTCCGTGTGAGTTTCCAATGGGCCGGAGAGGCCCATATGTGCATCCCATTTGGATTACACTTATACCTAGCACACACGTAAGTGCATACGTATTTTAACATACACAACGCAGCCATGTTAAAAGGAGGGCTTGCCACTGTTCCCATAATGCAAAAAAATGCAATGCTCCTTCAGTATTCAATCCAACTTTCAATTGAAAAAATACCAAGTTTGCTCACTTTCAAGTTGAGAAAGATAAATTTTGTGGGATTTTCTATTGCCAGTTTCCTATAGTGTCACTTGAATTTCACTTTAATTTTACTTGATTTCACTTAAATATAACTTTAGTGTCACTTTATGATTGCTAGATGTAGAAAAAAAGTCCCAAATTGTAAGCATTGATTCCAAAATTGGGTTGATGGAACCCAGATGTGGTCCAGGAGGACCCAAAAGGTTTGGCAAAACCCCCAGAAACAGCTCAAAACTGCTGTGTACAGGGTGTATACAGCCCCCTGTGGGTTGCAAGTGTTTGAGAAATGCCCTTGGGCGCGTCTGGACGCGTTTTCTGGCCCACAGGCGCGTCTTTGACGCGTGTATGGGCCCCACGCGTCCATTGGGCCATGTAGGGCCCTACACAAGGGAGTTGTGAATTTAACATCACCCTTTTTTATTTTTTATTTTTTCACACAATATATGGGTTATGAATGGCTTCATACGCCAATTTGAAAAAGTGGGGTTGCAAATTTAACATTTTGCAAATTGAAATTTGCAAACAGCACACCACAAGTCACAATGGGTGGCATGGTGCAGTTGGCAATTCATCTGGTTTGTGAATGGCAGTTCACGCCATAGATGGGTTGTAAACAGCTTTTCAAAACTCAGATGTGTGGAAAATAACTTTTCAAAACCCAGATGGGTTGCAAAAAGGGCCACAACTAATTTTGAGCTGTGAACAGGTTGTGTAGTGTCACAAATTTAACACCTCCCTTATATTTATTCATACCGCCATGAATGTGCATTCATGTTCCTGAATTTATGAAATTTTCACAATTTTTTCTTAGTTTGTTTTCAATCTTTCATCAATACTAATTGTTTAATTTTGTTCAATAATTTTGAGCGTTTTTTGACTTTTTTTGGTGGTTTTGTTTTATTCAATTTTTTAGGTATTTTCACTTATTTTAGTTATTTTAATTTTTTTTCTCAAGAAGCTGGAAAACCTGGAGTTTTGAACAAGTTGTGAAAGGCCCTTCACAACTCTTCAGGTTGCACACAGCTTTTCACAGCTCAGATGGGCTGTGAACCATGCCCCAAAACCCATTTTGCATTGTGAAAGGGTTGTGCTGGGCTGAAAATTTAACACTGCCATTTATATAATGATTGGAGTGCTCAAAATTGGGTGGAGGTCCCACAAAAAAAATTGAGTCATATTAAATTTATGCATGCCAAAGGGCTGAAAGAAGGGGGTCATAACCCAAAAGGTGTTCATTGTGATGTTTTTTTTTTTGGTTTAGTTTTTGAGACGCAAATAGTGCCTTAAAAATTACAAAAATATTATTTTTAGAAATTTTGCAAATGACTCTTTGAATCTGCAGCTTCAAATATTTCAGATCATCATTCATTTTATTAAGGAAAAAAATAAGAAAAGGATGATCAAAGAAAGACCATCCCTTTTCTTGTGATATTTTGAGGGTGATCTATGATGTGATGGGTAAAAGAAGTGAAAATAAGTCAGAAAATTTGTCAGTTCAATTTTTGAATTCAATTCTAAAGTTCTTCCAAAACCAATTGGGGGAAATTTTGATTACAGATGTAAAAAAAATGGAAATTGCAATGGATGTGTTATTATATATATATATATATATAGAGATATATATATATTCATTTATATTCATATTTATATTTTTATTCATATTTATATTTATAATTTAATTATTTAATTTATTTTTTACTGACTTATTTACTTATTTATTTCATTTTATTTATTTATTTATTTTTTTAATATTTATATTTTAAATATTTATATTTTAAATTTAATTCATTAATTGATTAATTTATTTTTTTATTGAAATCAAAGAAAGAAATAATAGATAAGAAAAGTAAAAAAAAAGTTAAAATATATTTATATATATGTATACAATATAACCTTTTGCAACTGAGATGGGTTGCAAATGGCTGTTTACAACTCAGATGGGTTGAAAACAGTGTTTTGCGCCCATTATCAACCACAGGGTTGCAAATTTAACATTGGCCTTGATCAATTTTATTTTGGTGATTCAAGCTTTCAGAATGTTCAAAAAACAATGAAAGGGCTCAATGTTATTATTTTTGGGGTTTTCAAGATTAAATACAAAACCAGAAGGAATTCATTTAAATTAAAAAGTAAAATAAAAATAAAAATATCAAAAATGTCAAAAAAAATAAATTTCTCATTGTATTTTTGTATTGTTACCTTTGAATTTTATAATTTAACTTTTAGCCTGAATTAAGCTCTTAGAAATTTAATAAAATATTGACATAGATTTTTATCATTTATTTGGGCTTTTATGGATGTGTTCTTACACATAATTCATTCTAAAGATTTAAAAAAATCAAATCATCCTTTTGTTTTCCAATTAAATTGATTTGGTTTTTGGAATTCAAGATCTAAAACAGTTATAAAAAAAATAAAAACTATTTCTGAGGGTGATTATAAATACACAAGTCCTTTGGGTTGTGTACATGACTCAAATGGGCTGTTTGGCATGCTACACGACTACAATCAAGTTGTTTAGCCTCCACAAAACTTGAATGTAGTTTTTTAGCCCCCAAAAAATGGTTTGGTGTTGTGTGGCACCACACATGACTACATTTGAGTTGTGTGAGATTTTACAAAAATTGAATGTAGTTGTGTTCCATGCCACACAACTACAAGCGCTTTGGGCAAAAATAAACTAAAAAACTAAAATAAATTGAATAAAAATTCAAAAAAAAACAGGAATCAACCAAAAAATCAACATTTGTTGTTTTTTTGGTTAAAAAGAAATAAAAAAATAAAAATAAAAATATGTGAAAAAAGGGTGATGATAAATTCACAACTCTTAGTTTTCTGGGATTTTTGTGGGTCCCTAAAAGGCCAAATTGATGCATGGGGGCCCATACACGCATCCAATGCGCATGAGGGGGCCAGAACACGCGTCTAAAAACATCCAAGGGATTTTTTCAAACACGCGCAACCCCCAAGGGGCCATATACCCCCCCTAAATAGCCTTTTTGGGCCTTGTGCCCCGTTTCATGGCACTTTTGACGCATGGCCGGGGGTATACAATCCCCCAGGGGTTGTTCCAAAAGTTTTGGCACCCCCTGGACCACATTTGGGTTCCATCAACCCAACTTTAGGATCAAAACATACTATAAGGGACTGTTGGACCACATCTAGCAATTTTAAAGGAAAAATAAAGTGAATTTAAAGTGAAATAAAGTGAAATCAAGTGAATTCATATGAAATTAAAGTGACACTATAGGAAACTGCAAACAAACTTCCCAAAAAATTGATCTTTCTCAACTTGAATGTGAGAAAACTTGGTAGTTTTTTCAATTAAAAGTTGGATTGAATACTGAAGTATCATTGCATTTTTTTTGAATTATGGCAACAGTGGCAGGCCCTCATTATTTTAAAATGGCTGTGTTGAAGTACTACATTGATATTGCCATGAAAAAAGGTGAGGAAAAAAAGGATTTGGGTAAAGAAAAATTGGAAGCCCCATTGGCATCCTCATCAAGGGTGACAATTGAGGAAGAAAATGTTTCACAAATAGATATGACCTCTGGTTGCGTGTAAAAATTTAATTTAATCTGGTCTTTGCCTTATTTAATTTGATGGAAACTGAACTATGAATATGTAACTATGAATATGTAACTATGACAGATCCACTTTCGCCACCTCCTGTGAGAGCTTTTCCTACTAGGAAAGAGGCCCAATAATATTTTCAAACATGGGAAATGAAGCATGGTTATGCTTTAAAAGTTTTCAAATCATAGCATGATAAATATGTGGATTTATCCTGTGATAGAAATGGTTTTTACTCTGGGAAATTTCTGACCAAAGCGTCAGGGAAAACTATAACTTTGATTGATGATTGAACAGCAAGCTAAAGAATATGAAGATGAAAAGATGAATGAGAATCAGGATAAAGAGAACCAGGAAATGATTGTATAAGAAATTAGAAGAATGAGGAAACCAACACAATGAGAATTTTACCCAAGTAGCCTATGGCTATATGAGATGGCTATATGAGAGGATACAAAAAAACACCTGACAAGACTGAACCGGTAAGACAGATTCCAAAAAGCTTAAGCTACTTGCCAAATGATCTTCAGTTAGAGATCATCTTACCAATTGAAGAGGATTCGTGGACTTGTTGTATGAGCGTCAAGTTGAGAGCTTTGACAACTGTCAAGGTTGAGGAAGGGTTTGACCAAGTTCGAAGCTTTCTGCTTTTGCGATGATATGAGATAAGAAAAAGAAAATACAAACTAGAAAAGAAAATAGAAAAATAAAATAAAAGCTGAGAGTCTTCCAAGTTGTCAGCTGGTGTTTGTCTTGAGTTGTGCGGGTTTTATTCATGGCTCTTGGGCGCAGTCAATGTCTTGGCTAGTGAGCGTGCCCGCGGGGACAGTGAGCCCGCGGGGATGGTGCGCGGGGTTGATGAACATGCCATGGTAGTGAGGTCCACGCATCTGACTCTTTACACTCCCCTTAACTGGAGATCATTCTTGTTTGGGTTGAAAGATTAAGCTGGTGAATTTTTTAGCTGTTGTTTATTGACTGCTTTTGTTAGAGGGTCAGCCATCATTTCTTCAGTGTTTATTAGATGAATGATGAGTAGCCCTTCTTTCATTCCTTCCCTCAGCCCCTTGGTCTTGAGGTCCATGTGACAAGTCTTAGCATTGGATCCAAATTTCTTTAGTTTGTCATCTACTCCTTTATTATTGATGTAGTGTCTTGAGAATGATAGGGTGAGTTGGAAAACTTGTTCTAGCAAATGGCGTACCCATTTGCTCTCTAGATAGGAATCCAGCAGCAAGTTGAGTTCTGCTTCCATGGATGAGTACATTATGTTTCTTTGTTTATAGCTGTTCCACAAAATGAGGCTGCCGAAGGACATGAACAAGTATCCCAATTGAGATTTGCCGCTGGTAGGGTCTTTGGCCCAGGAGGCATTGCTATGGTAGTCAATGGGACCTTTCGATTTGTTGTATGTGAGTTTTAGATTCCAATCCTTGGTGTGGTTCAGATATTGCCAGGTTCTCCTAAGTTCCCTCCAGTGTGAGAGACCGGGCTTATTCTGAAATCGCGCCAGACTGGAAACCGGGTAACTGATGTCAGGTCGAGTACGGCTTGCAATATAGTTCAGCAGGACAATGGCTGATTTATAGTTTATGTTCAGTTTCTTGAATTCCTCAAAGTCTTCATACAAAACCTCACTTAGCTGGAGATGCAGCGTTGTGGTGCCCCATCCTGGACACCCTGGCCGCCTTAAAACCTCAATCCATAAACTGTTGCGCATAAAAAAAAAAAAATTCCAACTTATCCTCAGGCTCATCCAAAGCGTCATCATTGCGCGTCGCGCGTTCTTATCCTTGTGCATTGCGCGTTCTTATCCTTGTGCATCGCGCGTCCTTCATCCGCGTTGCTCCGCATCCTTGACGTTGCGCGTTGCTCGTCATTGCGCGTCCTCATCTTTGTCGCCGCGTGTCCCAATCTCCTGTCCGCCGCCCGCCCCAATCTCTTGCCTGTCCGTTGCGTGGCGCTCATCCATGACTTACCAAATCCATCCCGACCGCACATCCAAGCATTTTTCCAATCCTTGGATCCATCAATCTCCCATCTCACTTGATCTATCAGTTGGAATCTCAAGCCTGTCAGGATTTACTCAACTGCCTCAAGCCTATCTCCTATCTGCCCATCCGCCCTCTCACGAGCTTCATCCTTCACCTTTCCTGGGACTCTCCCACCCACTTCTGCCTTCGGACGAGGGGAGGAGAGTGTTGACTACCGCCTGCGGACATCCACGGCGGTTTTGTTCATTTTCCTTTCCCACCCCGTCCGCCTTTGGACAAGGGGTGGGTGATTCTGGTATTGTTGCGTGCGCCCATCCACGGACGGACGCGAGTGACTACATGATTTCCTTTCCTTTTTTGATCTATTTGTAGAATCCGTTGTACATAGTCTAACAGGGCCTCCTGCCCATATAAGGAGGGGCTCTCCCCTGCCTTTTTGATCCATCATTGGAGCATGGAATCATCCAGCATGAAATCAGCACACCCTTGATCCTTGAGCTTCAATACTCAAACCCTTGATCCTTGATCCTTATCAACAACCAATAGCCTTGCTGGTTGAAGAAAAATTCTGTCTTTTGGAATTTTTTGAGTGTGTTATACCACTCCTTGATCCCTTTATCTGACCATACTGATCCCTGATCACCTTTCTGGAGCCAATCACGATTGATTGAAGAGGTCTTATTAAGCTTAAGACCTGGAGTGTTATACCTCCCCTTAGCTTCTTTGGAGTTGCATTCTGCCAGTCTACTCTTGAGTCCCTTGAAAAGTGTTGAGGTTATCCTTGCTTCAAATCAGTTACTGTTTGCTTTAAAGCTTCTTAAACATTGTGCTTTGTCCTGTACAGCCACCCACAGTTATCTGGTACCCTTCAAGCGCTTGATTGCGGAGAGTTGGGCAGGTTCATTGAGAACCTGGAGGTTGCTTGGGTTTGAGTTGATCATCCCCAATATTCTGCTGACAACCAGAGTTATTAGCGTGTGGGCGTTGTTTACATACAACAGCCTTTGTTCTTTGAACTATAAGGGGACTTTAATTTCTTTTGTTCAAGTTTTTCCCTGCATAATCTTGTCTCAGATAGTGCTGTTCCATGGCTACCGAACTGTTATCATCTGTATCCTCTACTCCTTGATTCCTCATTTACCAGGTTGTGGAACTTGATCTTGGTTACATTCAAATATTTTTGTAACACTCAGGAGGGCAGCCTAAACAGCACCTTTCCCCTCCGCAGAACTGCCACAGCCAAGCAACGTTTGGAGTCTTACAGCATTAGAGGAGTGGAGGAAGGTCTGGCTTCTAACAGGCCAAGTTCTTCTAATCCATGCACAATGTGTATGGGTTGACTGAGCAGGATGCTATCAGGAGTGCGCTCAAATTTCATCCCTAGAATTGTGTCCGGTTTGTGAGCTTGAGACCCCTTGAATTTTGCTTTGAATTTTTTGTTGAAATTATCGCCATCACCTACAAGGATCACATCATCTACGTGGAAGAAAAGGAAAAATTTGTTGTCCTTAAACCTGTACAGGCAAGGGTCACTATCTGATTCTTTGAATCCCACAGACTTGATCCATTCTGTGAATGTTCCGTACCAATTTTTTGGAGATTGCTTGAGTCCATATAGGCTTTTCTTAAGTTTCAGGTATTGACACGTTTTTGGACATCCTTGTGGTGTTTTGATGATGACTTCTTCATCTAAGGGTGCATGCAAGAACGCTGCCTTAACGTCGTACTGTTTGATGTTGAGTTGATTCTTCAGAGAAAACAGCAGGATTGCTCTCAGAGAGGCTATTTTGCCAGTCAGAGCAAAGGTTTTGTCAAAATCCAAACCGTGTACTTGATTGAACCCCTTGACGCAAATTCGCGCCTTATGGATGATTGTATCATTGTGAGCATTGTCTTTAATTCTGAATATCCACGTTGCATCTAACTGATTTAGTGGATCTTTGCCCTTGTAGTCCTCCCACACTTCAAATGTTTCGCACTGGTCCATTTCTTTCTTTATTGCTCCTCCCCATTTAGGACCGTCTTCAAACTGTCTGGCTTGTTCAAATGTTTTCTGTTGGAAGTAGTGGTGAAAACCATATCTTTGAGGAGGTCAAATGGATGATCTGTTGCAAAGAGTTCTTTGGATTGGCCCTTTGGTTGTCTCGGTGGGTCTGGATTCTTCATGTAGTTGACCTTGAAGAGATGGTTGAGGTCTACTAGAATCTTCTTCTGAGCTTGACTCAGACCAGGAGTTACTGCTTGATGCATCTTCTTCGGAGGAGTTAACTTCAGCTGGAGGATTGCAATAGTTAATCCAATTGGGAATGGTTTCAATGATTTCTTCATTTGTCAACGGAACTTCATTTATCACTTCTTTGGTGTTGAAGTCAAGGTCCATTGTTGATTTGATTCCCAGCCAATCCATCGAGTTCTTGAGAAAACAAACATGCTTCAATTGGAGAATCAGCCCGTTGGGCAAGAGTATCCGGTAAGACAGAAAATTGGGGTTGTACCCAACTAGTTTTCCCTCTCTCCCCTTGGGCTCAAACTTTGCGCCTTTTGTTCTCTTTTGGTTTAGTACTACTGCAGTAATTCCAATTGGTTGGAGGAATTTGAAGGGCAGTTTGTTTCCCTTGATGAGTTCCCACGGAGACTGATCCCGTCCGTCCTTTGGAATTTGATTAAGACTGAGGCAACAAGATTTCAGTACTTCTGACCAGTATTTGCAAGGTAGGTGAGCAGAGCTTAGGGTTGATCTCATGCTTTCAATGATTTTTTTATTGGCCCTTTCAGCCCTGCAGTTGTGTTTGGGATGATACGGTTCAGTCACCAATTGATTGATGTATTTCTCCTTGAAATACTTTACTAACCTGATGTTAATAAATTCTGATCCCCCATCCAAACAGACAGTGGAGGGATAATACCCACAAACATTCTTCTGCTTCTCAATCACTTCAATCAGCACTGGCATTACTTTGTCCTTTCCGTGAAGAGGAATACCAGATATGTAGCCGGAAAAATTGTCCACAACGGTCAGTATGTACTTCTCATGTCTGTGCAACTCTGGTGTGATTGGTCCAATGACGTTGAGATGAATTCTTTCAAATGGCTTGGAAGCTGAGGTTGAGGTTTCCTTGAATGGACTTTTGGTTATCTTGCAGATTAAGCAATCCTTACATTCAAACATTTCCTTCTCGGGAGAGTTAATTTGCATCCCTTTGATCTTGGCTAAGTGGCCGAGCAAGGCATGACTGTAGGAGAGATGAAGGTCCTTTAAGGTTTGAGGATCTTTGAGGGTGGTCAAATGACACTCGTCATGGCCAACTTTGAGGGGACAATCCAGGATGAAGAGATTATTGATGATTGAGCCTTGACAGATCTTTTGGCCATCTATGTTTAGTTCAAAATGACCCAATTTGGCCTTCAGAGTGCATCCTTGATCAATGAGCTTGCCCGGACTTACCAGGTTGACTATGATGTTGGGTACAATAAGCATTTCGACAGCGTGATCGTTTGATCTTTCCAAGTCAGCCTGACTGTTCCCAGGCCCAGAATAGGTAATTTTGCTCCAGCCTTTCTGGTAGTTACATGCTCTCCTGAGTATTTGTCAAGTGTGACAAAGAATCTCTTGTTGTTGAAGATGTGTGTGGAAGCGCCACTGTCGATTAGTATGTTATCCTCTTCTTCAATCTTGGAATCAATCCATCTTGTGAGAAAGGCGTGATAGTGAGCTGATTCTTGGTTTCTCTTCTGCTTCTCCTTCCACTTGCTCTGATTTTCCTTCCACCACTTGGGAGCCTTCTCCGGATGAAGGTGGTAACATTCGGATTCTGAGTGATTTTTATCCTGTTTTGGGTTGTGATACCCTTCCACGCAATGGCTGGACAGTGCGTTCTTGGTTTTGGTCCTCATGGTGGTCAGGGCGGTTTCAGAAGTTCCTCGCATTACCCATTTTTTGGAGCTTTTGGCTTTAACTTCATTATGATATTGAACAAGGTGATTGCATACAAATTCTACGGAGATATGCTTGTCGGAGTGCATGAGTTGGCGCTTCAGGTCTTGCAGATTCATTGGGAATTTGAACATGGTTAAATACGCAAGGATGTTGTTGGGTAGATCTATACTGATGTCAATCATCTTTTTGATGGATGTCTTGATATTTGTGACAAAGTCCAGTATCTCTTCTTCTTTGAACGTTAGATGTTGGAAGTTGTTGAAGATTCTTGCTCAATTGGATGCCTGAGAGGATGAGAATTGTTCCTTGATCGCCTTCCAGATATCCTTGGCGGAGTTGATGTTAACCGCACTGATGACGTTGTTGTGTGTGATGGAGTCTACTTTAGAGATTAGTAGAAGCTGAATTTTGTTGTTGTCTTGAGTGGATAGTGATTTGGAGGTTGATTCAAGTGTATCTAGTACTCCTCTGAGCTTGAGCAATGCCTTCATTTTGTCTTTCCATATCCCGTAGTTCTCCTCCGTCAGTAAGGGGGTCGTTTTGAGAGCCGTTTTGAGCATGGCCTGTTGGAACAAATCCGTCAAAACCCCAATCCCGTAGCCATAGTCCCATGTCTTGCTGGTTGAAGATAGCCTTTGGCTTTTAACTGTATAACTTTGATTGATGATTGAACAGCAAGCTATAGAATATGAAGATGAAAAGATGAATGAGAATCAGGATAAACAGAACCAGGAAATGATTGTATAAGAACGTAGAAGAATGATGAAACAAACACAATGAGAATTTTACCCAAGTAGCCTATGGCTATATGAGATGGCTATATGAGAGGATACAAAAAAACAACTGACAAGACTGAACCGGTAAGAAAGATTCCAAAAAGCTTAAGCTACTTTCCGAATGATCTTCAGTTAAAGATCATCTTACCAATTGAAGAGGATTTGTGGACTTGTTGTATGAGCGTCGAGTTGAGAGCTTTGACAACCATTGAGAAAGATGTTGAGGAAGGGTTTGACTGAGTTTGATGCTTTCTGCTTTCGCAATGATATGAGATAAGAAAAAGAAAATACAAACTAGAAAAGAAAATAGGAAAATAAAATAAAAGCTGAGAGTCTTCCAAGTTGTCAGCTGGTGTTTGTCTTGAGTTGTGCGGGTTTTATTCATGGCTCTTGGGCGCAGTCAATGTCTTGGCTAGTGAGCGTGCCCGCGGGGATAGTGCGCGCAGGGATGGTGCGCAGGGTTGACAAACCTGCCACGGTAGTGAGGTCCACGCATCTGACTCTTTACAAAAACTCACACAAGAAAGGTTGGGGGCAAGTTTTTAATCAATGCAAGTCACAGAAAGGCTGAACCCTTGTGGCAAATCCCCTATAGAAATGATCAAAATAACCATCAAACATCTCCACACCCCTCAGTGCACCCTCACCTCAGGAGAATCTCTGGGGTGGCCTTAATGAATTTAAAAGAAGGCATGAATGATTGGCTCAATAATATTCAACAAAAGATAAAATTGAGAAAGATTAATTGCGGCAAATCTTTTGATGAAAGATCAATTTATAACACAAAGCAAAAGGTAGAACTAGCAGAACTAAAGGGAAAAAGTGTTATGGAGGTCCTCTTTGATCAACTTAGTGATTCAGGTTGGGTTTATTGAGAAAAATTCAGTTGAGAGGGACACTTGGAGGCCCTATTCTTCGGCACCCTGAGGAATTAAAGGGTTGAAAACCATTCCATCATATTGCTATGTTGGATTGTGCTTACAAAAAAAATAAGTACAAGATCCCCCTATTGCATTTTGAAGGAGTTATGGCCAACCAAAAACTTTCACAAAGCACTTGTTTTTATAACAAGAGAAACGTTCAATTTCTACAGTTGTTCTGTAAAAAAAACTAAAGGATCTGGCTTAGGAAACTGAGAAACTTGCCCAAGTCTTTGTGCTGGACTGTGAAAAAGTTCTGATTTGTGCTATAGAAAAATGTTTCCCTGAGTCAGCAAGACAGTGTTTTCAGTGGCACTTGTCTAAAAACATACAAGCAAACTGTAAAGTTTGCTTTTAGAATGAAGTTTCAGGGTAGCAAAGATTTATGCCTCTGCGGGCTAAGTAACAAGCCTCAAAAACCAAGGAGGAGGCAGTGGTCAATGATTCAGAACTTAGATTAAGGGCAAAATCACTGATTCTTCTGTTAATCTTCCTAGTTTTGGGTTGCTTACACTATGAATTGCATAAAGTGTTTCTTGGAAGACCATGAGGATGTGTTTGAGTATATGGATCATAAAATCTTCTGTATCAAAGAGAATTTTTTAATGGCTTGGAGTTGCAAATAAACTGACTTTTGAAATAAAACAACGTCTTGGGTGGAAGGGGCCCATGCTACTTGCAAATCATTCCTTGAAAATTCTTTGGGAAACATTTTTGATGTTTGGAAAAAACTACATGGAACAATTTCAAATTGGATTAAATTGGTTCACACATTGCTTTAAAACTCTTGAATAAATTTAGGAATACTTGTTCCCACTGAACTGTTACCATTGGGGTACAATTTTTCTTTAGAGGAAATTAAAATTGTTGTGGAACAATTCAAGAAATTAAAACAGAACCATTAGGGCGTATCAAAGTTAGCAAACCCGCAATTAGAAACCCACCATTTTTTTTGACGAAACCCGCCATGTTTTTTTTGACAAAACCCGCCATTTTTAATGGCGGGTTTCTGAAATACACATACCCCCTAACTGGTGTATTTCAAAATGGTGTGTTTCATGAAAATGGCGGATTTCAATCATCAAACACGCCATTAAACCCGCCATTTATGCATCATCATCCATCCACCATCCATCACATCAAAAACACCCATCCACATCAGCAAATCCATACCGGTCCCATCTCCATTGCATCACACACATCTCTATTGTTTTTCACATACCTTCACATACCCATCTTCACACAAATCCCACCATCATCTCATCACCCCACATCACTCACCACCTTTCTCAACATGTCCAATCAAACATCCCGCCAGCAAGTTGAAAACGCAAAGAAGCTGACTGAACTTTTGCTACTGTTTGACTCCCATTCAGACTCTGATTCAGACTCCAATTTGGAATCAACTTGGTTAGCTTTGAATTCTCTGTTGGCAAAGCAATACATGGTTCCAAGAATACACACTCTCCATAACCCTATGTATGAAAGGCAAAAGCTTCATCTCATCCCTGACTTAAGCTTCCAGCAACTGTTCCAAACTTTGTTGCCTTATTTCATGAAACTTTTGGCAATGATTGAAGACCACCACATCTTCCAGAACAATTCTTGCAATCCTCAACGCAATCCAGCCATCCAACTTGCTGTTGCTCTTTGTAGATTGGGGTCAAATGGAAATGGAGAAGCAATCCATCAATTGGAAAATCTATTCCCAGTCAGTTACAGAAGCATTGACTTATACACCAAAAGAGTCATGATTTCTATCCTATCTTTCGATTGCTCGGTCCTTTCATGGCCAACAAAAGAAGAACGCAAGGAGATATCTCAAGTAATGGAGACAGAAGGCTTTCCTGGTTGCATTGGTTTTGTTGATGGAACCACCATCCCCTTGAGTCAAAAACCCAACCTAGATGGCAACCACTATTTTGATCATAAAAAAAGACAATTGATTCATTTCTTCTCCAATTGCTATGATAAAACTTTGGATCACACACTGACCAAATATGTTCCATCTCTTTGTTTAGATACTCCATGGCACTACAACTTGTTTGCAATAACAACAAGAAGTTCATCTCCCTCCATGCTGGCCTTCCAGGTTCTTGTCATGATTCATATGTTTTCAATTGGATGCGGATTGCCCAACAACCAGAGATCTACTTTGACCAAGATTATTAAATTCTTGCCGATTTGGCTTATGCTAGTGGGAAATATGTAGTTCCAGCATACCGGAATGTTTTGTCCAATGATCAAGGAAAAACCGATTTTAACTATCATCTTGCCCAATCACAAGTTCGGATTGAGCATGCCATAGGAATTCTGAAAGGAAGATGGGCCAGCTTACGGGAGATGCGAAACCAGCTCCAATGTTCCAAAGATATGAGGTTCCTCATCAACTGGATTATCACTTGTGTAATCCTTCACAACCTTTTGGCCGACATCAAAGATGAATGGGACAAAATATTCCAAGATGATATTCCTGATCCGCCTCAAGTCATCCCTGTCTCATCTGGTCCCTCATCTTCTTCTATGAGAGAGCAGATTCTTCCTCTCACCCTTGCTTGCTTTGATGAGTAATTTTTTATTTTGAAATTGGTAAAAATTCCCTTCACCGTATTTTTTTGGTTTTGGTTGTTCACCCAAGATTCATAGGCTGAGTTTTTTTTTTATTTTTTTTTAGTGGACTTGAATCCAAAAAAACCTCCACCTCAAACCCTGCCACTCACCAAATTCCACCCCCCTCCCCCTCACCACTCAACCCCTTCAACCTCACCCCACTCACTCACCGGTCAAACCCTGCCTCCTCCTCACCAAACATCCTCACTCATCACCACCACCTTCACTCTTTACCAACCTCACCAACAACATACCTACCTCCCACCCAACCTCCATCAACCATCAAAGGTGAGTCCCCTCCCCTCATTGAATCACCTTTCTCTTTTTTCACCTGGCTGATCTCCTACCATAACCCTCCCTTTGAACCCCCCCAGGTCCAGCCAGCCCAGTCCCCCTCCCCCTCCTCATCCTCTGGTCCATCCTTTGCCCTTGGTGAGTCCCCCCTCCCCTTCATCTTCTTCCTGCCATCGATCGCGAATCGATTGCTTGATTGATTTGAAATCAATTGCCAATTGATCTCTCAATCAATTGTGAATCAATCGGGCAATTGATTTGCAATCAATCGCTCAATTGATTGCCCGATCAATTTGCAATTGATTGGCAATTGATCGCTTGATTTATTGCAAATCAATCAAGCAATTGATTGCAAATCGTTTGCCCAATCGATTCGCAATTGATTGAGCAATCAATTGCAATTCAATTGATCCAGAGTTTTTGAAGGGTACAGGGAACTGACTTTCCCTTTGTTTTTTCTTTGTTTTTGTTTTTGTTTCTTTTTTTTTTAGGTTTTCTAGCTCTGCCAGGTTTTGATTTTCATCTTATTTTTATTCTTTGAATCCCACTGTTTGTCACCGATAATGAGAAAGTTGCTGACATTTTTTTTTATTTGTTTTACCGGTCTTTTTGTTTGTCCAACCCCTTTTTTGATATTGATTCCTTCACTGCCTACCAAACTCAAAATGTTATACAACCATTCAAATTTCACCTTGATCCTCACCTTGGGTGCAGCAAGTGCCTGGGAGGGAGAAAGATGGAAGGAGATGGTATGAAAAACATAAAGAGAGGTGGCAAGCAGAGGAATCGTAGAAAAAGGAGGGCTCAAATGAGGGATTCAGAAATTTCTTTGGAAGTGACTGACAACTGGATCAAGGAAAAGTTTGCCTGGTCTAGACAAAAGCTATGCCCTTTGGATTTGTACCCTGCTATCATGGCTGAAAAGAAAAAGAACCCTCAAAAACCCACCCAGGAAGAATTTAAGCAAGCGAAACAGACCATTGGGGCTTTCCACTTCTTCCACCATGGAAAAGTTATTGTTCTCAACCAATCTGATCACCATGCTCTGGTTGCCGTCATTGAATTTGTTCCTTTGGATTGACTATCTGAGCAAGATAAGAAAGATATCAACTTTGTGACAACATTCCTTCACTGTTCAAAAAAAATTTGTCAACCCGGTTGGTCCCTCAAGATCTTGGGGTGGAAAAATGTGGGCGATTGGTTGGCAAAAATTGATGAACCCTTTGGAGTTATTCGGACGTTATGTGAAGAAATCATCCATTAGATCTTCTCCTCAAGAGTACGCTGTCCACAACCTGAAGGCCGACAAAGTATCCCAAATTTTAGGACAAATGTTTTGTAATTTGGCCAAACTTGCCTTTGAATCAAACCGTGATACCATGAAGGACAGCAACATCCCCTCTTTCTCTTCATTGGAATTTGGTTCCAAGCCTACACCTTTTGATTGTTCCCCACACCTCACTTTCACCTTGGATTCTTTTTACAATTCTCCTCATATTGACAAAGGAAACATCTCTGGCTATTCCTTTTTACTTGTGGTCCCAACCAAAAAATCAAATGGTTGACTTATTGAAGATACACATGAATATCAAGTTTTGGACAGTCAATTTGTTTTTCCTGACCTTGGCTTTGGAATTGATTTCAAGCAAAAAGGTATAGTCAAAATGGTTTGGGCGGCTAACAAGTACAAGCACTGTACCTTTCCAGCTGTGGACACAGCAACCCATACCAGAATGGCCATGTCACTCCAAATTAATAAAAAAACTCAGAGCACTTTTAGGGACATGAAAAACAGCCAAATTTACTCTAGAGAAAAAATATCAATAAAAACAAAAAAGATCTGTATATTGGTGGGGTTAAGAATGCTCTCAAACGTTGTTGTAGTAAAAAATAATTTGTTTTTCTTTCATCCATGCAAATATATTTACAAGCCCAGCATTTGAGTAATCTGCTGTATTTCTTCTACCAATCTACCCCTGCCAATGCAAGCCAAAGCTACTGATACCTTATCCTTTTTTTTGTTTGCCCTTTGTTCCCTCTCCTTTTCCAGTTGCACTTGCTGCCAATCCTTCTCCTTTTCCTCTTTTTGAAACTCTAGCTCAGCTTGTTTCAACCTCCACTCAGCATCCAATTTTTGTTGATTAGCCAAAGTCTTGCTTGCTGCTTTTGACCATCCATGGCCAGTTGACGATCCCACTTTTGCTTTTCAAACTGAAGTTTATCTGATTCAATTTGTGATTTTTTTTTTTTTGGAGGGGAATGGCAATGAGCATGATTTTGAAAGCAAGGATATTGAATCAATCAACTTACATGAATCTCGCTTCTCCATGATTTCTTCAAAGCCCAAAAAACTGGAAGTGTTTCTCCTCTTTTGATGACTTTTGGGGTTGACATTGATGGAATTGGAGGCCTTTTGCTTACCCTTGGCAGAGGAGGTTTGAGCCTGAAAGTCCTCACTAGTATTTGAAGGCAATGTGGGAGGCCCCATTGGCTTGAGTTTTTGGCCAATCAAAAATGGATGAGCCTGTTTTTTCACAATGTAAATCAGTCAGGAGCAACCAGACAGAATCAAAAACAATTTAGTTCCTTACTTGAGCAGATGTTGATGGCAATGGTGATCCAGGAATAACATCCTCCTCATTGGGCAAGTTCTCCAGTTGTTCTGCCCCAGGAAGAGAGAAATCAAAAGAAGGAAGTGAGGGGTCCAAGGTCGGGATTGACTGATCAATCAATACCAAAGTAGAAGTGATTGGAGCCAATTGTGTTTGAATATCCTCCTCATCATTAGATGGGGGCCACTCCAAGGCCAAGGTTTCATCAAGGTCCCCGTTGGTAGGCTGAGCATCTCCAGCCAAGTCCTCGGCATCAACGGAATCAGATTGTTGGGAATCAAAAGTAGCTAGGGGGGTGATGTTGGCCTTCTTTCCAAAGATTTCATCCATTTGAATATAAAAAGGACAAATGGAGTCCAACTTATCAATCACCGAGTTGATTCCTTTGGCTTTGCCAAGTCGGTGATACCAAAGCCAGTGGAGATAGACATGGAGTGGGCCTTTTTGTACTTGGATTGATAGTTTTTGAACCGCTCCCTCATCTGTTTGGATGACAGATCCAGCCTACCTTTTTTTTTGTTCTTGAGTTCATTGGCCATCAGGAGATAACCATTGACCTTAGAGGATTGAGGTTGGCCAACATGTGTTTCGTTGTTGGATCCAAAGCAGGCATCGTAGTTGGAGGGAATTTTCAGCCAGTTTACCAGGATGATGTGATCAGCTCTCTTGAGCTGAATTGAGCCCTTGGAAGCTGATGGGGGAGGATTGTTTGTTTTGGAGTTCCTTGGCGATGTTCTCTTGGGTGTGTTGGACTTGCGGGGGGAGGTTCGCTGAGGGGCCATTTGAAAGAGTAAGGGCTACGCAAGTGATGAGAGCAATAAAGTGATGACAGTGGTGAAGTTTTGAGAGCAATAAAGTGGATGATAGTGATAAAGTGATGAGAGTGGTTAAGTGATGAGAGTGATGAAGTTTTGAGAGCAATGAAGTGGATGAGAGTGATCAAGTGATGAGAGCGATAAAGTGATGAGAGTGGTCAATCAATTTTATGATGAGGGTGGGGGTAAAAAATTTTCCGATGAGGTCAGAGGTAGAAGGAGGTGGGAAGACAGGGCTGTATGACGCGGACAGGTGGTGGAAGCATTTAAATACTTTATTTGAAAAAACCCACTTATTTCAGGTTAACTTTGACACGTCTGATCTGAAATAAGTGGGTTTTTTTGATTTTTAATGGCGGTTTTGAAATGGCCAATTTGGGTTGAAACCCGCCATAAAAAAATGGCAGGTTTGGTTAACTTTGATAACCCCTATTATGGCAAAATAAGAACCAAGTGATACTCCAAGAATATGGGTTTTCCCTTTTACCACCAGATAGGTGACCTACTAGCATCAAGAGGATCCATTGTGTCTGAGGATTTTAATCCACAGTGGAGTTTTGATTATGAAACTTGCAGTTCTAGTTCTACAAGTTGGTTTGAGTTGGATTGGTGGATTTTTCAAATCACTTTGTGATTAGAGGTTTTCAATTAATTCTTTTTGATGGATGATTGCTACTTGACTAATTTTTTGTCCTTTTGAATTTTGGAAGGTCAGTGTTGATGAAATGCTCAAAAATTCTAAGTTAAATGAGAAGCTCAATGAAATGATGTTGGTATATTATGAACAAGATCATTGCAAGCTGTTGAAGTGCCTGATTCATAAGACCCGAAATTATCAATCAAAGCCAATAATTGAACCAAAAGTCTTGCAATCAAGTAGAGGTTTGTCAAAATTGACAGATAACCGTAGTGATTCTTGTTGATTTGAACATTTTGAAAAGTAATTCAAACGGCAAAAGGGAATTCAACAGGTACCAAATAAGAAAAGAAAAAATATTTTAAGTCTTTTATTTTGTAAAATTTTCATTTTTTTGGTTTAATAAACTGATAATTATATGATGAAATTTTTAGTCAAAGTCCGCAGGATAAGAATCTGAATTTCATAGTTCAGAGGAAGAGACTGAAAGTGAATTAGCTTCACTTCATTTGAAGTTGGAATCCTCTTCAGAGGAATAAGATCTGCGGGAAGCATCAACCAGAAACTCATCTTTGGTGAGTATCAATTTCTTCAATGAGATTAAAATTTTGGCTAATTAATTTTCAATTGTAGGAAAAAAAGTGAATTTCCTCAATCAAATACCTGAGAACTTACATAAGTCCTTGGGGGAGGTTTGGGATCCAGTTGGTGGCGGAAATTTTGGATTTAGATTGATTGCTAAATCACTTGGGTATGATGAGAATGGATTGTTTAAAGTACAAAAAGAAATGATTGAAACATTGAGGAAAAATAAGACATCCAAATCTAAGATCCTTGGTGGCAGTAAAGATTTTGGCAAGATAAGACAAAGAATTCATGTTAATGAAATCCATGAAAAGATTCCCTCTTCAAAATGGCTTTAAAAGCTTGAAATGGGTCAAATAATTGCTGATACTTATGGAAGACCAATATTTTTCATTTTATTATATTCATTTTGTACTTCTACTCCTATGAAAATGGCTTTAAAAGAAGCATAAGACCCAATATTAATTTCATTTGTTAATGATAACTATTGGGTCCAACTTGTACTTAAGGGAGATGTGATTCCAATACCACCCATTGTTTGCAAAGCACATTCCATGATTTGTAAAAAAGCCTCTGATTGAGTTGATCAACTCAAAGATAAACTTGAGTTGTATTCTAATTTCATCATTTGGGTTTGGTCTAACATGCTGATCTGGTAATTATATTAATACAAAGGGGTATCAAATTTTGAACTTCATTATGTTGAGTGTTTTGAGTTCAAATTGTTTTTTTGAGTTTTTTAAATGAAAATGAATTGTTCATTGAGTTCAACTTGTGTTTGGCTGATCCAATCATAAGGAGTATTTTTACTTCTTGTGATGGGATCAGCTTAACAAAAGTTGAACTTACATAAGTACCCAAGACAAGGAAGATTAAAAGGAGAGGCAGTGATTTGGCCCTTAATTTGAGTTCTGCATCATTGATCTCTGCCTCCTCCTTTGTTTCAGAGGCCCCATACTTTCCCCAAAGAGACATAAAGATTTGCCATCCTTCAACTTTTTTATAAAATCAAACTTTACAGTTTTCTTGAATTTTTTAAGAAAAGTGCCACAGAAAACACTGTCTTGTTAACTCAGGGAAAATAGATTCAATAGCACAGATCTGAGAGCTTTTTCATGGTACTTCAAAAAGACTTTTGGAAGTCTCTCAGGATCATAAGGCAGCTCCTTTAGTGCTTTAAAGACCAACTCTACAAATTGAATTTTTCTCTTGTTATAAAAGCAAGATCTTTGTGAAAGTTTTTTGGCTGGCCATAATTCCTAAAACATGCAATAGGGGGATGTTGTACTTATTTGTTTTATAAGTACAATCCAACATAGCAATATGATAGAATTTTTTGCAACACTTTAATAGTTCAGGGTTTGCCAACAATAGGGTATCCAAGTGTCCCTGCCCACTGAATTTTGCTTGATGCACCCAATTAACCTGAATTACCAAGTTGATCAAATAGGACCTCCATAACACTTTTTCCCTTTATTTCTGATAGTGCTATGTTACACTTAGTGTTTTAGATTGTTTGTTCATCAACCTATTTTCTGCAATAAATCTTTCTCACTTTTCTGTTCAGTTAAATAGTATTGAGCCTATCATTCATTCCTTCTTTTAAATTCACTAACATCAACCCAGAGATTCTACTGAGGTAACGATGCACTGAGGGGTGTGGAGATGGTTGAAGGTTATTTTGATAATTTCTGTAGGAGATTTGCCACAAGGAGTCTGCATTTGCATCAATTTCATGGATTAAAAAATCGCACACAAACTTCCTTGTGTGAGTTTGCCTTGACCATTTGGTCATCAATTGCCCAGAATAGGAACCATGTCTATCTCAGGCTAAATCGACATATTTATCAGGCTTTGAGTTGAAAACTTTCAAAGCTTAACCATGCTTCATTGAATGATTATATGTTTGAAAATAGTTTTGTGCCTCTTCCCTAGTAGGAAAGGCTCTCACAGGAGGTGGGTCAAGTGGATCTCGCACCAATTAAATGATTATATCATAGTTACATAGTTACAAATCCGTTTCAATCAAATAAAATCTAGCAAAGGCCAGATTAATATAAAATTTTACTCAACACCAGAGGTCAAATCCATTTGTGAATAATTTTTTTCCTCAATTGTAACCCTAGATGAGCATGCAATTGGGGCTTCCAATGTTTCATTACCCAAATCATTTTTTTCCACAGATTTGTTAATGGCACTATTAATTAATTCCTTCAAAACAGACATGTCATAAGCAGGATGGCTTTCTAGTGTTGCAAGAATTTAAAAAAATGCAATGGTACTTCAGTATTCAATCCCACTTTCAATGGAAAAACTTCCAAGTTTGCTGACTTTTGAGTTGAGAAAGATTGAGGTAACCAATGGGTAGTAAAAATCTACTTTTCTGTTGTCCAAAAGTGTCACAACTGCCCCTGGCGTGCAAGGGGCTGAGGGCACAGGCACTACTGCTCACAGAACTCAGGATAAAGATAAGAGATTTGATTGCAAATGAAGAGGGGATGTAAAGTAAGGACAATGCTGAGGAGATGAATCCAGGAGTAAGGCTCTGAAGGTTTGTGATGAGGTAATCCTGTAAGAGTAACACCAGAGGGGTAGGTGAGGTGAGTAAGGCAGTCTGGTTGGCTTTCTTGTGCTGAGATGACACCTATTGGATGAGGGGAAAACCAATAAGAAGTAGTATACTAATTCCTTGGGGGAATTAGTCCAAGGGGAGAGGAGAGGCCAGTATATGTGAGAGCTGAGAGGAGGCTTTGAGGATTGGATGACTGGTGCTGGGTTGGGAGGTCCATGGCATTACATTTGGACCAATTGGGTTGAAGGTTGCAGATTGACAGGTTGAGTAATGGGCCTTTCCAGGAAGGTCATGTACTGAGCTGGAGTATGGGTTGTCCAGCCAGGAGTATGTACTATGGTTTTACTGTATGTACTTCTCATGCTAGATAGAGTTTGAAGGAGAGATGAGGATGCACCAAGCCATAGAGAGGTAGAGGGTGTGCCTGGGAGATTACCTAAGGGCTGCAGGATATGCAGGGGGATACTTCAGGATGTTCAGTGGTGGAGTGTGATTGAACTGGGCTGAGGTTGGCTGAGGGCTGAGTAAGCCTGAGGAGACTGAGTCAATTTCTGACTCAATTTGGTTATGACAGTACCCCCCCAGAAGAGGAAGGGGTAGCTCCTGATACTCATAAGAAGAGGTGAGAGTAGTTTGAGATCTTCAAGATGACTGAACTATCTTTTCCCCCACCATATCCATCACCATTGCCACCTGATACCTGTCCATCCCTTTCCCCTTACAGTAGATCATCCACCCCCTCATTCCGTATGGAAATCACCAACGGCTATCACCCTGTCAACCAGTATTTTCCTCCTTGTTCCAGGTGTGCAGAGACTGACAAGATTTGCATCACCAGCATCACTCCAAAGTCTGGGAAGTGTGAGTATTTTCAACAATAAAAAAGGCCCTGTTCTGGAGCTCACAACGCCGGAAGGAAGGTACTAGGACCTGTTGTTTGTGTGAAGGACGAGTTGTGCCCCAACTTCAAAGTGAAGGAGGCGCTGGACGATTTGAGCGTGTTGCTAGGCGTGGAGAGTAGGGTAGGGGCTTCAGACGGTGAGTGTTTTTTTTTTTTTTTTTTTTTTTTTGTCTTTTAGATAGGCTGACTCCAGCCCGTGATCTTACTATTGTAGTGGAGGCGCTAAAGGAGAAGAAGAAAAGACTGGAGAAGCGCCGAACGGAATTGAGGAGGAAAGGACAGCTGGTGTTGGACGGTACGTTGAAGAAGGGAGCGACCAGTTCAAACGCGATGGACGTGTGTTGGGGGACCCCTTATTTGTCTTCAATTAGTTTGATTGCGGATTCCAAGTGCGTAGGGGGTCAATCAAACCTTTGTCAAAGCCAGGCCAACCCGGTCGAAGAAGGTCAAACCACCGTTGAAGCGGTCGAAGCAAGCCAAAAGGTGGTCAAACCAATCAAAGTTCGAAAAGGCCAAATCAAATCCATCGAAGTTTGACAATCGAAGGTCAAACCTGTCAAAGTTTGACGATTGAAGGTTGGTGCCGTCAAAGGTCGAAGGTCCGGGGTCAAACCCTTCGAAGTTCGACGCGAGGTGGTTGAGGTGAATGAGCCGCGTAGAAGGGCGGTTGAAGCGGTGGTGATCCGGTCAAAGCATGGGCGAGGTAGCGGAGAGGGGATTGAAGAGGCGTCAAAGCGTCGAAGAGATGTCAAAGCTTGAAGTTTGAAGGTGGTTTGAACCACCGGGAAGCCAACCACTGGGAACGCCGCTGCTGCCTCTATCAAAGTCAAAGTCGAAGTTGAGGAGGGTGTTGAAGCAGGGCAAGAGGAGGACAAGGATGAAGATGCTCCTGGGGAGCCTGACAATGATGAAGAAGAGGAAGAGGAGGAAGGAGAGGACGAAGAAGAGGAAGAAGAAGAAGAGGAAACAGAAAACATGGAAAGGGAAGGAGGTGGAGTGGAGCAGGGTAAGGGAAAGGGTAAGGAAGTTATAGAATTGGAGGATGATTCCCCTGGCCCTCAGTCTGTTGGAGAGTTGGTCAGGAGGTTACTGGCTGAGGATGGAGTGATAGGTGGATATAGGAAAGTGACCCAGGGGGATATTGGTTTTTATGCTTGCTCTGGAGGAAAAGTAGTTGGACCCATGGATGCTATTGAAGATGATCCAGTGGGGGACTTGAAGGAGATTGAAAGGCGTCTTGGGAGGTTTTCAAAGGATTCCAGGAGCAATGCCATTTTTGGGTGGAGTTTGAATAATGGGGAAGAAGTGGAGAAGAAGAAGGAGAGGAAGGAGGCAAAAAACAAAGTGTTGGCAGAGCTAGAGGATTTTTTATCTTTTTCTGGTGTAACATATGAGTTGGGAGCTACTGCTAAATGAGAGAATTCTGGTTGGTAACCAAGACCAGACTGATTAATTTCAAACAAGCACAATCATGAGTGTCAGACTTCTCTGAGAGATGACAAAAGAATAAAGAAACAGAGAACAACAAACAGGAGTTCTAAACTGGCGAGACTCAAGTAGTGGATAACAGGAGGAGAGAAGAGCCAGAGTAGATTGAAGCAAGCCAGAATGGAAATTGAGGAATGTTCCAACAGAGCGCCTTGAGTGATCTAAACAGAAAAGAGATGAGCTCCAATTGATTGATGAGTTGATGAACTTGTCCTTACTGAAGTCAGACTGGCTGCTGTGCGGTGCTTAGATTGATTGTATAGGGTTGTGAAGAACAGACGGACAGAAATGAGGATTGAGAATGATGATGAGTCTGATCTGGAGAATTGATTGGAATGTTTTGTTACCTGATGTTCGTCAAGATTTGGTGAGAAGTGGATGAGTTTATAAGTTCATCAAGATTGGTGGGATGTTGATGAGTTCAAGAAATTGTCCCACACTTTGAAGATTGAAGAACGCGCGAGTGACATGTGGCAGGTGAAAGGGTTGAGAAAGTTCTCACCCAATGAGTACAACCGCGTGTGACATAGTGAGACATGAGTGTGGAAAAACGTCATAAGACGTGAGTGCGGAAAACAAGAAGGAAATGAATAAAAGGAATGTGACAATTAAACAAATGAAAGACGCACCGACAGAGTGCACACAACAACAGATGATTTCAAGATCATGACAAGGCTGGAAAGACAATGGAAGAGCATCTGTGAAATGAGACAGGACAAAACCAGTGAAGGATGAGATTCAGATTCTAACACTAAAGATAAGGAGGAATATGAGGGAAGGAAGATAAAATTGGCTAGTGTTTGGGTAGCTAAAATTACTGATTTGATTGATAAGATTGAAAGGGAGTGGTAGATAGAAAGTTTGTTTGTTTCCTTTTACTTTTCTGGATGTAGATGGATGAAATGGAGATAGGTTTGGTTTGTTTTATTGTTTTGGGAGAGTGGGAGTGAATTTTTTTGAATTATGGAGAAAGCACAAGGAAAAGGATGGAGTTGATTGGGGAACCAGAATGGCCATTATGAGGGTTTGGGTTTGGAAGGATAGAGTGCGTGGAAGTCGTGGAGGAGGGCTGAAAAGTTGGTGAGATTGGCTACTGGTTCCCATGAGGTTCTTTCAGAGTCTTCTAAAAAACCTTTCCATTTGACTAAAGAGAGGAGTTTGCCACGTCTAATCTTGGAGTCCAGGATCTGAGACACTTCCCACTCTTCCTGGCCATCAATCTCCACTGGTTCCAGGGGTGGATGGTGGTTAGGAGAGTCTGGGTCTGAGGAGTAGGTTCTGAGAAGGGAAGCGTGGAAAATGGGGTGGATGGAAGACCATTGATCAGGGAGTTGGAGCTTGAAAGCATGAGATCCTATACATTCAATAATGAGAAAAGGAACCAACCAACGCTCAGAGAGCTTCTTGGAAGGTCTGTTAGTATTTATATTCTTTGCAGATAACCAAACTTTATTCCCAGGAGCAATACCTTTCGGAATGTCTTTTCTATTAAGGTCAGAATAGTACTTATACTTATCCATAGGCTCTTTTAATTCTTTCTTTAATTGAATCTTGTTCTTCTGAATCTGGTCCAGGTAGTGACTGGCAGGTTGGTTGTCCAACACATGCAGGAAGTAAAAACTTGGGTGCCTTCCATAGAGGGTAAAGAAGGGTGATTGCTGGGTCAAAGTGTGGACACTGTTGTTGTAAGAGAATTCTGCCAAGGGGAGCCAAGTATCCCAGTCATCCTGATGATAACTGATATACATTCTGAGGTATTGTTCTAGTACTTGGTTGACTCTTTCAGTTTGACCATCTGTTTCAGGGTGGTAGGCTGTGGAGAGATTCCTTTTTATCTGTAATTTTTTACAAAGTGTTTTCCAGAAAGAAGAGATGAATAGGGAGCCTTGGTCACTTATGATGACAGCAGGTAGGCCATTTTTGGAGAAGACATGACTGATGAAAAGGTTAGCAAGTTCTACTGCACTCAGTATACCAGTTGTTTTAATGAAGAGGGCCATCCTAGAGAAACGGTCCACCACAACAAGGATAGAATCAAATCCATTGGAGAGAGGGAGTTGAGAGATGAAGTCCATAGAAAGAGAGGTCCAAGGGCCATCAGGGATTGGAAGAGGTTTGAGAAGTCCTAGTTTCTTTTCATGCCTTGTCTTGTTCCTGTTGCAAAGGTAGCAGGCTGAAACATATTTCTTGAAATCCTTTGACATTGCATTCCAGGAGAAGGATCTCTTGATGAGGTTGAGAGTCTTCTGTTGGCCAGGGTGACCTGCAAGAGGAGAATCATGTCTTTGATAGAGTATTTTTTGTTTAAGATGGTTAGCTTGGTCAGGTATGACCACTTTACCCTGGAACAGGAGTAAGCCACTAAAGGGGTCTAAGGAGTAATCAGTTACTTCTTCATTCTTATTCAATCTTTTAATGATTCCCTGAAATAAATTGTCAGCTTGTTGAACAAAAGTCAATTCACTCAGTTGATTTTCAAGTTTATTAGCAGAAATAAAAAAGATTTTAGAAGCTTCAACTTCATTTTGTTTCAGAAGCTGTTGAAAATTTCCAGGGTTCTTTTCAGAATATGGCGTTCCCCCCGCTGGATACACGTTTTCCCAACGTGACAGGATATCTGTGATGGTAGAGAGTTTTCCAGGCCTTTAAGTGATCAGAAAATTGAATTCAGAGAGGAATTCTGCCCAACGGGCTTGTCTTCTAGTAAGGACCTTGGAATACATAAAATACTTCAAAGAGGAATGATCAGTTAGCACTTCAAAAGGGTCAGTAACGCTCAAGAGGTAGGACCTCCATTGCTGGAGGGCAAAAACAATGGCAAGGAGCTCTTTGTCATGGATTTCATAGTTGATTTCAGCACTGGACATTTTTCTGCTGTCAAAGGCAATAGGGTGTTTAGTGTTATCAGCAGTAACCTGGTGTAGGACTGCACCCAGGGCATAGTCACTGGCATCAGTCTCAACATAGGTTCTCAGAAGGTGATCAAAATGGCAAAGGACTGGAGCTTGGGTAAAAGCTTGCTTGATTTTTTCAAATTGTTGCAAGGCTTCAGGAGTGAGGTTGAAAGGGGAGCTGTTTCCAGAAATAGAGGTGAGGTGAGAGATATGTTTGGATTAGTTCTTTATGAACCTGCGATAGAAGTTAGCAAACCCAAGGAAAGATTGTAAAGCCTGTCTGTTTGTAGGAGTGGGCCAGGTAAGGATGGTCTTGAATTTGCTGTTGTCCATAAAGATCCCATCCCCTGAGACCACATAGCCCAGATAGTCCACAGAGGGTGCATGGAAGTTGCACTTGGAGGCTTTTGCATATAACTTGTGTTTTCTGAGTCTGGTCAGTACTTCACACACCTGAGGGATGTGTTCCTGTAAGTTTTTTGAGAAAACCAGTATCGTCAAGGTATACCACCACATAAATTGTGAGGAGATCAGCAAGGATGTCATTTATAAGATTTTGGAAAGAAGCTGGGGCATTGGTCAGCCCAAAGGGCATGACCAGGTATTCATAGCTTCCAAACTGAGATCTGAATGCTGTTACGTGTTTGTCTCCTTCCTTGATGCGCAATAGATTGTAGGCGCCTCTGAGGTCAATTTTGGTGAAGATGTTAGAACCTGAGAAGACAGTCAGTAAGAAAGTAATTGGAGGAAGAGGGTAACGGTTTTTCCTGGTGACAGCGTTAAGCTTGCGGTAGTCAACACACAACTGCAAACTCCCATCCTTCTTTTTAACAAAAAGAACAGGTTCCCCAGTGCTTGAAGTGCTGGAGCGGTGTGGAAACTTGAGAAGTGTTACCTTCGCAAGTTGTCCTGAGTTCCGGAAGTTATTGGTCTAGCGTCTGTAGGATGATTGGGCGCGATGATTTTTAAGAAGAGAGAGTGATGATATAATGAAATTCCTTCCTTCCCCTCCCCTAAGGTGATGATGATCCCTCCCAACCCGGAGTTGAGGGTGAGGTCTTGAGTCCTCCCCCTCAACCCTAGCCTAAGTACAACCACAAACAACAAGAACGAGTGATGGAATACAACCCCAAGCCGCAGAACCCTAGCCCAACCCTATCCCTCCATCCCTCGCCATTACCCGCGCCCTTTGGTATTAATGTAGCCCGGTTCATCCTTCTCATGGCGCGGCCCTCCGCTGCGACCTATTCAGAGCCCCCTGTGTTTCCGTCCGCGCCGTCTGCGGATCCCGCAATCCATGGGTTGGCCCATGCTTATGCCCGCGCGGGCCTTCCCAGCGCGTATAGCCCATGATCGCCCCGCCCTTGCCTTCCGGACTAGCCACCCGCAAGCTTGGTTGGGCTGGCTCCATCACTTGGTCCACTTCTTCTGGGCGGGTCGCGGCCCGGAGCCGCCTAAGGTAGGCCCGACCCATACCTGGTGCTGAGCCCCGCAGCCCTTACTGCTGAGCCTGCAGCGGCTGCTGCTGAGCCCGCAGCAGGCACTGCTGAGACTGCGCGCATGCCAGATGCTGAGCCCAACCTACCCAACTGCTGAGCGCGCAGCCCGCAACGCAGCTCTTGATCCGGGGTTATAAATACGACACCACATCCCCCCCAAGTTGAGTTCTGTCCCCAGAGGTCCTTCCATCATCACCTTGCCCCTGCCGCACCTACCGAACCGCTTCCACCCCTAGCCGGATAGCCGCGCTCCTCCTCCGCTCCCCGCCTTCGCCATGATCCTCTGCAATTACTGTGCCCGGAACGGGCTAGTTTGCACGATTGCCCCTGGTCAACGTGCCTGCAGTTCCTGCCGTTGCGGTCACCGCCGCTACTCGCTGGGGGAGGGTATGCCACACCCTCCACCCGCATCCGGCTCTCGTCCCCGGCCGCGCAAGAGGGCCCGTCCGGACTTGTTTGTGGTTTTGGACAATGACTTGGTCTCGGAGCACTCGTGGACTCCTCCTGGATTGCCCCCTGGCCGTGCCTCCCCAATCTCGGACTGCAACTCCACCTCTCCATACCGCCGCGCTGGACCTCCTGGCAAGGAGAATTACCCAAACTTTGCGGCTTACCGGACGGACTGGGTTCGAGTGATGCAAGGCGCGAGGGACCCGCGCCTTGATGAGATTCTCCGGCGTTGTGCCCCTGGTCCTCCTCTGGCTCCCGCTCCTCCTCCAGCTGCGGCTCCTCCAGCTCCGGCTCCCCCAGCCCCGGCTCCAAGCCCAACCCCTCCTCGGGCCTCCCATCACTCGTCGGACTCGGACGAGAGGCCCCCAACCCCGCGAGGCACCCCTCAACCGCCCGCGTCACCCATCATTATCCCTTCGTCGCCTCCTGTCAGTCCAAGCAGTCCAGATGGTCCCCCGGAGGCTGCCTCCTCCCCGGTCCCGCCTCCTCCCAACCCGCCCGAGATTCCGGACATTCCTGTCCTCCCGGCTCTCCCACTTGCGAGGTTTGATGCAATGACGGACGACGCGGACGGGCTACTCTGGCAATTCCTGGCGGTCCCTCGAGCCCACACCACTGATAACCGTTGGGAACTCTTGGCGGCCTTCCGAACCCTGGTCGCGGCGGCCCGCGCGGACGCGGAGGATATGATGAGGACCCGCTTGACTTAGACGGATTGCCCCCCCTTTTCCTATTATTATTATTATTATTTTTTTTTCATAGTTCCTATTCCGCGCCCTTTGCAAAGAAAGACTTTTGCCGCGCCATCTTGTGAGAGCCTTGCAAGAATTCCGCGTATGCGCGTTATGAGTGAGAGTGAGATTGAGAATGAGAGTGAGGTTGAGAATGAGAAAAAATTGAGATCCGCGCCCTGCCCGTGCACTGAGCCAACAAAGTTTTCCGGAAGGTACCTGGTCCGCCCCAGCCAAACTGCCACACAGTTCCCCGTACCCACCCTGCAATAAACAAAACAACCCTACACCAGCGCGCGCACACAGTTATCCAAGAGAGAGAAAGAGGACATAAGGGAAACAAACACTCTGGGGTGTCTAGCTGTTCCAGCTGTGAACCGGCTAGAACACCCCCTTACCAAATCAGACTCGTCCCGCGCGTGTTCCACCCATAATCCGCACCCATTACTCCATACACAAGACAACAGGTCAAGAGAAAAACAGAGAAAAAAAAGATCCAAACCTTAAAGAAAAAGATTACTATATATATATATATATATATATATATATATTTTTTTTTTTTTTTTTTTTTTTTTTTTTTAAAATGATGGGGCCTCCGCTCCTTGTCCCGCTTGCCCATCCGCAGGGCTTGTCCTCGCGTTTACGGACCCGGCTTGCGCCGCGCCCGCGTCCCTAAAAACCAAACATAGCCGACACCAGTACCAATTTGTGAAACCAATTTATACAAGAAATAGGAAAACGGACATTCTGGGGTGTCTAGTCATCCCGGCTGTGAACCGGCTAGAACACCCCCTCACCAAATTAGGTTTTTTCCCTAATCGCGTCCCCCCCAACTTGACGACTGTCCCCAGCAACTTGTAGCCTTTTACTCCTCCGGGGCGGCACGTCAAGCGCGGGCTCCTCCTCAACCAACAAACCCGACCCGCCCATCGATTCCAGACCCTCCGCTTTGTCCCGCGCGTCCGCGCCATTGCCAGCCGTCTCCTCAAAGGAGGTGGAGCCACGTGCAAAGAAGCGCTTCATGTGCGAATGCGCGGCCTTCCGTTTGAGCGGAGCCCCATCCAATTCCTCGAGTTGATAACTCCCGCCTTCGAACTTGGATGCCAGGCGGAAGGGGCCGTTCCATTGGTTGGCAAAGAGCTTACCCCACTGAGACTCCAAACTATGGTTGTACAGCAACACTAAGTCCCCCTTCCGCAACGGATCCCGGAGACAATGGGAACAGCGCTTGTGCCAGTAGCGGACCAACGCCGTCCTGGTCTTTTGCAACCTATCCGCGGCCTTCGCCAGGGCCTCGTCCCGCCAGAGAAGCTGTTCGGCGCGCGCCTCCACAAGCTCCGGGGAGGTCTTCACCTTCCACCAGTCGATGCCCAAGAAAGTCTCCAGCTCAATGTCCACCGGAAGGACCGGGCCCTGCCCGTAGAGGAGTTCATAAGGCGAGTAGCCCGTCAAGCACTTGACTGATATCCTGTCCGCAAAGAGGACCACCGGAAGGGTCTCCTGCCACCGCTTCCTGTCCTTGCCACACATCTTGACCAGCGCATCCTTGATTGGCTGGTGACCGCGTTCAATCATCCCGGCACCCTCGGGGTAGTACTCCGTGACCCGCCCAAACTTAGCCCCGCAGCTCTGAACCAACCCCATCAAGCGGCCTCGGAACTCCGTGCCCCCATTGACAGTGACCAGTTGGAGCGAACCATACCGCCCGAACCAATCTTCCTCCAAAAACTGGGCGACCCTTTCTGCCGACAGCTTGACCAGCGGACGCGCCTCAACCCAACCCGACAAATAGTCCCGCGCGACCAGCAGGTATGCAAACTTCCCCGCTTTGATGTGAACCACGTTGAGGGAGACCCGTCCAAACAAGGCGTCCTCCCCCGTAGGGTGACCCACCTCCCTCGGGAGCCTAGAACTCCGCCTCTGACAAGCCTCGCATGACTTCACCCACTTGCGCACCAGGCAGACCACCCCCGGCCACCAGAACCTTGCTTTCACCCGCCGCCGCGTTTCAATCTCGCCCCGATGCCCAAGGTTGTCGTGAAGACACCGCAGAATCACCTCCTGGTCCCTCCTCAATGTTGCAACCACCAGGGGCACGGGGGTGCACCGCCGCCACAGTTGCCCCTCCTGCAAATAGAAGTTGGTCGTCCGCCGTTTTGCCCACCAAATTACCGTTTCCGACGTACCTTCCGGAAACCAGAGACCCTGCAGAAAGAAGGACAACGTTGCGTAACGCCCGGACTGCTGCAGCGGAAGGGCAACCTCCGTCTCCATCATGCCCACCCGGATAACCAGAGATTCCACGTCCAAGTGTTCCGCTCCTTTGAACGGATCCTCGCGCGGGTACCATGACAGCGCGTCGGGCATTGTGAACGCCTTTCCTGGAACATGAACCACACTAAAGGCAAAGAGCTGAAGGAACGCGACCCACCTAGTCATAGGGGCGTTTGGCAGCGTCGGCGAATTGATCATCCGCGCCAGAGCCTCCGCGTCAACCAAGAGTTCCAAATTCACCCCCCAAAGCAAATGCTGCAGCCTCTGCACAATTTTGGTGACCCCGCACAGTTCCAACTTCGGTTGCAAATACCGACTCTCTGTCGCAGTGAAGGTTACGGATTCATAAAGAACCGGCCTATCCTTACCATCCTCCTCCTGCGTCAGAACGCCTCCCGCGCTGAGTTCGCTAGAGTCAACGGCCAGGCAGATCCCTCCCAAATCATAGTTGAGGTCCCGGAGGACAATTTCGCGCCCCACAATCTCCTTGAGCTTTTCAAAGGCAGCGTCACACCCCGCCGTCCACTCCCATGCTGCACCCTTACGCGTAAGTGCCCGCAGCGGACTGGCCACCTCCGCAAACCACTCAATGAACATGCGGACGTAGCTGAACAGCCCCAAAAACTGGAGGATATGCGAAGGCGTCTGTGGAGTTGGCCATTCAAGGACTTTGTTCTGTTTCTTCTCCGCGATCCTCCGGCCGTCGGCGCCCACCAAATGTCCCAGCACCTCCAGCGCCAGAACGCAAACCGCCAACTTACTCCCTGACACCGTAAGCCCCGCCTCCTCAATCCGGAACAAGATCCGCTCCAACGTCCTCGCGTATTCCCAGACAAAGCGGCGAATCCTTGGGGCTTCCTCCAACACCGCGCCCCCCTAGTCCGTCTTCAGCCCCTTGATCCCCGCATCTTCAATGAAGATCAGAGCCCCCTCCGGGATGTCGTCCCGTAGTATCCACGTCATCTGAGCCTAGTAAACTGCCACTGAGTTTGTCGCGCCCTGCGGCAGCCGCATCAACTGCATTCTTCCCAGCCCTGTTTCAAACGCGGTCAATGGCCGCGAATCCCGGTGGAGCTCCCGCTGATTGTACCCCCCCATCACATTGACCAGTCCGTAACACGCACGCCCGCCATCAGTTCCAAGAACTTGTCCACCCTCGGCGGCAATCCCGCGTCCCGGATGGTGAATGAATTCAGCCGCTGCAGGTCATGGACAATCCTCAGCGACTTCCCGTCCTGTTTAATGACCACAAAGATTGGGCTAGAGTAGCTTGATGTGGACTGCTCGTACAAACCCATTCTAACGCACTCCCGGACCAGCTCCAGAAAGGGCTCCAGCACGGTCCAAGGGATTGGAATCGGCTTGATTTGCCAGGGTTTGTGCGGCACTGTGGGAATTACGTAGGGGTCGCCGATCTCTCTTTTCAACAATCCGCGCTTGTCCGGCCCAAAGGCGAGGGCCTTCTCGCAAAGCACCAATACCAATGCCAGCAAATCCTTCTCCTCCGCACTCAACCACCCCGCTGGCCCAAAGTTAAGCGCCTTGATCCTTTCATCCGTGATCCGCGCCAACCGGGTTACCCACCCCAACGTCTTCAATGGACTTACCCAGGGATCCCGAGACCAGATGATTGGTCTCAGGGGCCCGTTCAGCCCCTGCGGCATTGGTTCATTCCAAGGCCGGACCTTTTGCGCCACAGGCTTATACCCCCCCGCGTTACACCTAACCATCCGCACGCGTCCGTCTTTGTTGTCGTGGATCCTGGCAACAATCAACCTGCGGCTTTTGCCTTTGCTCACAAGCGTGGCACTATGGTAGGGTTTTTGAAACGCGGTACCTCCCAGTGACGCATACCAAGGAAAAGAACTTACTTCTGCCGCCCGCGCCCTCCGCGTGCTTCCCTCCCCCCCTTGCTCCTCCCTAGTTGGCCGCCCGCGCGAGACCGGAGCCTGTCCCGCGCGGTTGACTAGGCAAAATCCCCTGTGAGGCGGCCCTTGCAGCCGTTCCCCCCGTCGGATTCCGTCTCCTAGCCAGCCGCCGCCAACCGCACCCACTTCCCTTTCCCGTGGTCGGAGATTGTCGTCTCAAACTTGGCCCCGGATGCGTCCTCTACCGTCAGCGCCTCCGTCCCTTCCTCCTTGTTGAATGCCATCCGGGCCCGGAACCCAAACATAAACGGTCGACCCAAGATCACGTTGCCGCACTCAACCAAAAGGAATGACAGCGGCTTCCGGACCTTTGCGACCTCCACCTCCTCTCCTTCCACCACCCTGTCCACCCAACACTCACCACCGTTGAGTGCCCGCAATCCCATGGCGCACTTCCTCTAGACCAACCCCAACTTGTCCACCAATCTTGACAGGAGCAAGTTAACCATTGACCTGCTGTCCACCATTTCCCACACCTTCCGATCCGCAATATTCATTGAGACGTAGGCAAGCGGGACCGACACGGCCTTGGGTGGGCACGACTTGCGTTCCCCCCCTTCCTCCACCGCGTTCACGCGCTGCACCATTGCCGGAACCCTGCCGCGCCCGTACTCCCTTAACGCCTGCACCATCTCTTCGACGACCACCGGAGAGACCGCAGCCAGCTCCTGTAGCGTGAGAGGGACCGGCATCTCGCTCCCCATCACCCACCGCACCACTTCCGCAGCCTTCCTTCTCCCTCCGGAGCCGGCCGGCGGCGTGTCGCCCGACGGTCCTTGCGCACCAGTCTTCGGGGCTTGAGTTGTCAGCCGCTCCTTCAAGTCTACCTCCATCTTCTCTGACAAGATTTGCTTGTCTGCCGCCAACGCCCTAACCTCCGCCTCCACTCGCGGAGCTCGCCACGTGCCGGGCCCGGTGACGATTCCAAGCGACACCCAAGTGGCCCCTGCAGACTGCGCTCTTGCCCTGAACTGGTCCAATGGGGACAGGTGGTCGGGCCCGAAACTTACCGGCTCACCCGTTGGAAATATGAAAGTCAATCCGGACGCGCAGACCAATCCCTCGTCCATATCCCTTGTCAACTCCGCGCAACCCAACTTCCAATGTCTCCTGTCGCCACAATATGGCCGGGAACCCTCCCAAGGGTCCGCTACCAGGCCAAAGACTCCCCACCACATGGGGTGGATCATTGCGCCAAGGAGGCGGGGGCGGAGCCGTTGACTGGATTGTTGGCTGGGCCGTGGGCTGCGCCGTTACCCGATTGAGGAGTATCCGCAGATCCTTCAACATGTCCGTCATCTCATTCACCGGTACCTCCATCGTACCCGTCCAACTTGTCGTGGATGGGCCCGCATGTAGTTCCTGCATTGGAGGCGGGGCTGAGGAAGCCGCTGGTCTCTTTGAGGCTGACAGGAACGCCCTAGCCGTGTCCTTGATCAGTTCCTCCAGATTGATCTTGCTCTCTACCGCCCCGTTGATTGCTCTCAGGTCCGGGAGAAGGATGACACTCTGGTCCACCGACCGCAATACCATGCCGTGCTCAAAGAGGTGCCGCTGAACCCGCGCGCAGGCCCACCCAAGAACGCCTGTTTCATTGCTCCCGTCTGACCCGCCACCACCTGGTTCTTTGCTAAATAAATATAGATACGGTCAAACAGAGATTTGTACTCAGACAAATTTTTCCGTGTCCGCACTCAACCTCGCAAGATCGCATCCGCCGCCGCCCGCTCAAAATCCGTTTCCCGGAAGAGGGGTTCTTGCTTTCCCCACCTTGCCATCATCTCGCCCCGGAGCCTAGTCCAGTCCTGAGCCTTGTAACTGGCCATATCCTCCACATCCCGCAGCTTACTTTCGTCCGTGATGAAGAGAACGACGGTGCGGACCTTGTCCTCGCCCGTCGCGTTTTCGGAGTCCGCAATATCCTCGAACCTCGCAAGAAAACGCCCAATATTGGCAGTGTCAAACCAAAGATGGGGAAATTTCTGCGGCCTAAGCCATACCTGCCGTGGGGCCTTGGCCGCCTCTGAAGGCTCCGACCGAGGGGGGGCAAAGCCGCCGGTCCGAGTGGTTGGAGGTGGGGGAGGTGTTGGTCCGCCGACTCCCGCCCGGGGGGAAAATGGGGGAGGATTGGTCGATCCTGGAGTAGTTGTTGGCAACATCGCGTACACTATCTTTGAGAGACTGAGACAAAAGGTGATTTCCTGGCCAGACCCCCAGATGTGGAAACTTAAGAAGTGTTACCTTTGCAAGTTGTCCTGAGTTCTGGAAGTTATTGGTCTAGCGTCTGTAGGATGATTGGGCGCGATGAGTTTTAAGAAGAGAGAGTGATGATATAATGAAATTCCTTCCTTCCCCTCCCCTAAGTTGATGATGATCCCTCCCAACCCGGAGTTGAGGGTGAGGTCTTGAGTCCTCCCCCTCAACCCTAGCCTAAGTACAACCACAAACAACAAGAACGAGTGATGGAATACAACCCCAAGCCGCAGAACCCTAGCCCAACCCTATCCCTCCATCCCTTGCCATTACCCGCGCCCTTCGGTATTAATGTAGCCCGGTTCATCCTTCTCATGGCGCGGCCCTCCGCCGCGCCCTACTTGGAGCCCCCCATGTTTCCGTCGGCGCCGTCTGCGGATCCCGTGATCCGCGGGTCGGCCCACGCTTATGCCCGCGCGGGCCTTCCCAGCGCGTATAGCCCATGATTTCCCCGCCCTCGCCTTCCGGACTAGCCACCCGCAAGCTTGGTCTGGCTGGCTCCATCTTTTGGTCCGCTTCTTCTGGGCGGGTCGCGGCCCGGAGCCGCCTAAGGTAGGCCCGACCCATACCTGGTGCTGAGCCCTGCAGTCCCTACTGCTGAGCCCGCAGCAGGCACTGCTGAGACCGCGCGCATGCCAGATGCTGAGCCCGACCTACCCAACTGCTGAGCGCGCAGCCCGCGACGCAGCTCTCAATCCGGGGTTATAAATATGACACCACAGCGGATGAAACCTTTCTCTACATTCTCTGCTATGTAGGCCTGTAGGGTTGCCTTTTCACCTTGGGATAGTGAATAGATGGGCCCAACTGGAGGGAGTGGGCCTTCCAGTTCGATGTTGTGATTGTAAGCGCGGTGAGGAGGAAGTTGATCTGCTTTAACCTTGGAGAAAACATCTAGGAAAGAATGGTAATCAGCAGGAACTTTCTCCAACACAGTTTCTATTTCTTCAGGGTCTTTGTCAATGTCAAACTTGTCCCAGTCAGCTGAAGCGTTCTTATGGGGAGTAACAGAAATGTTAGAAGAGGTGACCAATTTCATGATATGCAAGGATGAATCCCTAGGTTCCTCCTCCAGAGGAATGGTCAGGGGATCAATGAATATCCAAGCAAGGTGGGAAATTGTTGAACTCGATGGAAATTGGATGGGGTGTTGAGGATGCAAGGGTTCTGAAGTGAAGGGGAGTGCAATGAACTGCAGTGCCAGAGGCAGAGTGCGAGCGGGACAAGTTGAAGTTAGGTTGGCCATGTTAAGTTCAACGGATTGGGAAGAAAAATTGTCAGCGGGCTTGTGTCTTGGGGTGATCAGCCCCATTCTCCAGTTTACTTCAGGATTCCAGTGGTGAAGAAAGTTGATCCCCAGGATGAGGTCTTCTGAGAATGGTGCGTTGACAAGGAGGAATTCCCATTCAAATCTAGGAAAAGAAGGAAGAGAGACCACCCAAGTTGCCTTGTGGGAGATTAGTTGAGAGGGTGACTCATTTGGACTAAAATTGAAAAGAGGAATAGGTTTGCCCAGAGGTATGGGCTGCAATGACAACTTTAGAACCATGGTGTTAGCCATTACAGATTGAGTAGCACCTGAATCAATCAAAACACTATAAATCAAGTCCTGGTGAAAGAGAATAAAACTTAAGCCTTTGGAAAGTGGGTCAGAGTAGTCTTTTTGTATCTTTTGTACCCTAATGTCAGTAGGGTGATAATCCTGGAGTACAGCAGGAAAACCACCTAATTGTTTTTTGGCTTGGGGGTGGAGGAGCAGTTGGTATTGGAGGCAGGCTTCTTTTTGCAGTTGTCTGTCTTGTGCTTCCCTGCACAATACATACACAGTCCCTCCTTCTCCCTTCTTGCCTTTTCTTCAGCCTTGAGCTTGCCATCAGGACCTAGGTCCAAGGTGGGCTTGGTCTGAGAGGATTGTTTCTTTGCAGATTTGTCTTTCTTCTTGGACTTACCCTTGCCCTTGTCAGACTGGGAAGAATTGGCTTGGGATTGAGAGGAATTTTTCTGTTTAGAGTGGCTTGGATGGGAAGACTTCTCCTTGACTGGTTCGTGGTACCTGGTATTGTAGTCCAACACTACATCCATAAGGTCTTGAAGGGTGTCTACAGAACCATCATAGCCGGCTAATTGATCCAGAAGTTGGGCAGGGAGGCTTTGGAAAAAATGGAAGTAGAAGGCTCTATCCCCCCATCCAGAAACTTTTGTCATAAGGGAACAAATTTCTGTGATGTGGGTCAAGGCATATCCAGAGTCCTTCATCTTCAAGTTCACAAGTTCCTTCTCTGCCTTGGCCATTTCCAGACAATCGCCAAAGAGAGTATGAAGTTGTTCTGTGAAGTGTTGCCAGGAGTTGAGTAGGAATGAGGGCTTTTGATTGGTGAGATGGGCCAAGTAGGGTTGAATCCAACGGTTTGCGTTCCCAGTGAGGTAGGAGACAGCAAACAGAACTTTCCTTCGATCCACACGGAAGGTCCCTTCGTCGTTTGCAAAGATGAGTTCACAAGCTTGTAGGAAGGGCCTGAGCTTGGTAAGGTTATTGCCTTCAAATTTGTCTGGCGGATTCATCAATGGGGCTTTGAAGGTTCCTGAGTAGGAGGTACTAGTTGTTGGGGGTTGAGAGAGTTTGGCCACTGCTGAAGTCATGGTTTGAAGAAAGGCTAGGAGAGAAGGATCCACAGTTGTAGGTTGAGGAGGTTGAACTGGAGGAGCTGGGGTTGCAGTTGAAGCGGAAGGTTGGGAGGCTTCTTCCTGAGGTCCAGAGGTTGGTGAGTTAAGATTGCTAAGGATCCTCAAGTCAAAACCTGAGTCCTTGCTTTCTTCCTCCTCTTCCACATCCTCAGGGAGAGGGATTAGACTGGGATCGTACGATGGGGAGGCCAATCCATAACCTGCTTGGGGATATTGAGCAATCACTTGATTAATAAATGGTCTGATGACAGGAGGAGCAGGGGACAGAGAAGCTCTTGGAGGAGCTGGAGGAAGGATACCAGTGTCCATGGTGTTGGAAGCTGGTGCAGGGAGGTTGGAAAAGGTCCTCACTTGTCCACGGGCTTGAGGAGTAGATTGATTGTGGTCTTGTATTTCTATGGTAGAACCACGTCCTTGGGCGGCCCTGGTAAGAGGTGGACTGGTGATGATGGAAGGTTGTGCGCGTCGAGGAGGCATGTTTTCCAAGTATGCCGTAGGAGAGTGACCCAAGAAAAATACCCGGAGAAAATGAGAGAGAAAATTTGGCCGCAGAGAATAAGTCTTGAACTTGTACAAGGTTCCGTTGCAGTCCTGGCGCCTCTTTTGAAGTCAAAGTCAAATCCGTTGAAGTCAAAGGTTGAAGTCAAAGTGTCAAAGTGAAAGTGTCAAAGTCAAAGTGTCAAAGTTGAAGGTCGAAGTCAAAGTGTCGAAGTCAAAGTGTCAAAGTTGTAGGTCAAAGTCAGTGTTGAAGTCAAAGGTTGAAGTCAAAGTGTCAAAGTCAAAGTGTTGAAGTCAAAGTTTCAAAGTTGAAGTGTCAAAGTCAAAGTGTCAAAGTCAAAGGTCAAAGTCAAAGGTCAAAGTTGAAGTGTTGTTTGAGGGCCAATTACAGGAGAGGGGTTGAGGCAGATTAATTCCGTAGGGTGTACCTTTGGAAATGTGGAGGCCACACACTGTTTAGCTCTATACCAAGCACGCCCACAAATATCGTAGGTAGTGTTATCCAGGAGATGGAATGATTCTATTGGGATATAGAGGTGGGTAGTAATCGAGGGGAAAGAATTAGTATAATGTCACAACTGCCCCTGGCGTGCAAGGGGCTGAGGGCACAGGCACTACTGCTCACAGAACTCAGGATAGAGATAAGAGATTTGATTGCAAATGAAGAGGGGATGTAAAGTAAGGACAATGCTGAGGAGATGAATCCAGGAGTAAGGCTCTGAAGTTTTGTGATGAGGGAATTCTGTAAGAGTAACACCAGAGGGGTAGGTGAGGTGAGTAAGGTAGGCTGGTTGGCTTTCTTGTGCTGAGATGACACCTATTGGATGAGGGGCCAACCAATAAGAAGTAGTATACTAATTCCTTGGGGGAATTAGTCCAAGGGGAGAGGAGAGGCCAGTATATGTGAGAGCTGAGAGGAGGCTTTGAGGATTGGATGACTGGTGCTGGGTTGGGAGGTCCATGGCATTACATGTGGACCAATTGGGTTGAAGGTTTCAGATTGACAGGTTGAATAATGGGCCTGTCCAGGAAGGTCATGTACTGAGCTGGAGTATGGGTTGTCCAGACAGGAGTATGTACTATGGTTTTACTGTATGTACTTCTCATGCTAGATAGAGTTGGAAGGAGAGATGAGGATGCACCAAGCCATAGAGAGGTAGAGGGTGTGCCTGGGAGATTACCTAAGGGCTGCAGGATACGCAGGGGGATACTTCAGGATGTTCAGTGGTGGAGTGTGATTGAACTGGGCTGAGGTTGGCTGAGGGCTGAGTAAGCCTGAGGAGACTGAGTCAATTTCTGAGTCAATTTGGTTATGACAAACAGGGATTTGATAGTTTACTTTATGGGACAGGGAAAATTTCACTTATTTTCTTTTCCAAAGGCCATGATTGTGCTTGCAGTTTCACTCTAGGGTTAAATTTATGATTGCTAGGTGTGGTGCAATAGCCCCACTGTCAGCTTGCTACTATGTTCAGAGCAACCTATCATAGCAACACAAAACTATAAAAATAAGAATATCTAAATTAACAAAAGAAGGAGTGAGAAATCCATAAATATTATTGAAGAAATGGATTCCTCACCCAAAATTAGGTAGGGTCACTCACCAACCCCACCCCTGAAATCCAAGTCCTTACATTTTTAAAATAATTAAAAAAAAGAACTAAAAATTACAACACCAGTATGGCACCTTTTGGTCATTCCAAAATTTCACACGTGTTGTCACAAACAGGGTTTAAACCTAAAATTCACTCAGAATTGAGGTGTTGTGCATATTTTAGGAGTTACATGCAGAAATGTGTTATGTCACGATTCCTGCGCGCAGCCTTGCATCATTACATACTGCTACGTACTCCTAGTAGCAGTTTCCCGCGTACTAGAGCCGCGCGCAGCTAAATTCTGCCAAGCACGCAGCAGATCCTACCCCGCGCGCATCTGTACTGACTGATCCCCGCGTCTGGATCCATTGTGACTAATCTGACAACCAGGTACTGCTCAAAAGAGCTACAAACTAATTAGGGTTGCCTGGCATATGTAACAAGTTGAAATATGCATTAGTAATAATCTAAAAAAATCAAAAATTAATTAAAATTAATTAAAATTAAGTTTAGAAAATTTTTTAATAATAAATTAAAAGATCAAGGATTACCACGTAAATCATTGACTCTGATCTTTGAAGACCACAAAACACTACAAGGAGTGTTCATAAAAATTATTAAAATTATCTACATGATCAGCAGATGATTCAAAATTAGGAAAAGTCCACATCTGTTCACTTTAAAGCAATAATAATAGTACAAATAAAGGATGAGTGCAGAATAATCAAATTTATTCCATGATAGATTAACAGATCCTGTGGCTAAAATAGTACAGAAAACCAGCAGATCTAAGATCAGCTGATTAACAGCACCAAGTGGACGTGCTAATCGTGCTCTGAATGGCTTGAAAGCCTCAGCCCATGAGCAGAACTCTCTCTATGCGCCCTGAGAAGCTCAAAATAACCCCAAAAAGGTATTTATACAGAACTCTTTGGATCCATTATTCCATCATCAGTTTACCAGGAATTATTATTATCAATCAGTCACCATTTCATTGTTAGTCAAGTGCTTCTGAAGAATCTAAGCAAGTGATTTATGACCAAGTCTTTAGTATTATTATTTATTTCTTAAAACCAATCAACCCTTGAAGTTTAGTCAGGCAATCCACCCCATCTTCTCTGAAACCCTTCCTATTATTGCAGGATTTTCGTGGTAAAGTGCTCAGAGTGAGTTTTTCCCTTCCTGTCTAGGCTATTGTTCTGTTATGCCTGGCCATTGGTGGAATAAGCACTTTCTAAGGCACCCATCTTCATTCCAAGGTTCTTTAACTGCCTAAGGAGGCCCCTTGAAGAGAGGTTGCTTTGTCTGTAAAGACCCCCAGTAGTATAATACTGTGTCCACTCTTTTATACACATATTGAAAAACTTTTATTAACAAACCAATTAAAACTTGCAACTGCTCTTATTATATTATTTATTTGAGCCTCTAAGTGTTTATTTTTGGAATTATTATTACTATTATTATTCCAGTATTTTTATCACTCTCTGTAGCTAGAGGACTGCAAGGTTTCTGGTATCCGAGAGCTGAAACCCACATAGTATGCATTGATCCCAAATTTGGGTTGGTGGAACCAAAATGTGCTCCAGGGGGCCCCCAAAATTCTGGCAAAACCCCCAGGGGTCATATACCCCCGTACATGCATCTAAACGGTTGTGTACAGGGGTACACGTCTCATAAATGCCTTTTACAGAACTACCCTTTGGAGTCTTGTTCAAGGGTTGCAAGTGTTTGGAGTCATGTATGGGCCCCCACGCGTTTATTTGGCCATGTAGGCCCCTACAAAAATCCCACATGACTGTCAGTTGTGAATTTACAATCACCCTATCTGTAGATTTATTGGGACTTTTTTGATGTATTCTTGGCCTCCAAAAATTGAACCCAAAATTAAAACAATTCAAAATAAAAATTACATTCCAATGTTTTTTTTCCACATCTGGCAGCAAAGTATTTCTCAATCTCATTTTAAAGAACTTCAGAAAAGCGCCCAAAGATGCAAAAAACAATTATTTTGACTGTGCCAGATTTGGAACAAAATATCCAAATGATGTGCTATTTTGAAGTGTTTTAAAATTTGACTTAGTTTTTGGAGGCCAAGGATACATCCAAAAGATTGAAAAGAAATTCAAAAAATCTCTTGATTTGTTCTTTTACATTTTTTAGAACTTGAATCACCCAAAAAAAGTAATTGAAAAGTCAAAGAAAAGGATTCAACAATGAAATGAGAAATTCAATCTTTTTTATTTTTTGAATGAATTCTTTAAGGTGTTCCAATGATTCCAAAATTACCAAATATTTTTTATAAGGGTCTAAGAAACCTAGCTACAGGGCTGTGGCATCAAATTAAAAAAATATGAATTCTTGAAAAACCGTTAAATGAAGGATTTTTCTGTGTGAGGATGAAATTTCAAAGACGTAAAAATACATGAAATAAAGGATTGGGCAGTGAGAAAATTAATGCGCTAAAAATCAAAATTAAAATAAAATAAAACTTTGAAAAAAAAAATTCAAAAAAATTGAAAATTAAAAATAAAATTAAAACTAAAACTTAAATGAAAATGAAAATAAAAATAGGGCATTGATTTCCTCATGTGAGCACCATTTAAATCATATATTTTGAAATCTGGGAAATATAACTCTCAGACAGAAAAATAATTTATTTCATGGATGTCTCAAATTGTTGTTTTTAAAATTTTTTGACGCTGACTCATTCTAGGTTGGTGTCTCAGAACCTCAACAAAAGTATTTGGTAATTTTGGAGGCATTAAAACCCGTTAAAAATTCATTCAAAAAAAAAAAAATTTCTGATTGCATTTTTGGATCTTTTTCTTTGCCTGTTGAATTAATTTTTTTAATTTTTACCTATCATGAAGGTAAAGAAAAAAATATGAGAGCTTTTCAATTATTATTTGATTGTTTTTGTTGCATTATTATACCTTAAAACCAGAAATAAAAAAATAAAAATAAAAAATCAAATTTCCCATTGCATTTTTGGATCCAGATTTTTGCCTTATCAATTAATTTCTTTTATTGAGTGAAGTTCCCAGGATTTTTTTATTAAATAAAATAGAAATCAAATATTTTTTTTTGGAAATTATTGGATGTATTCTTACACCTTGAAAGATTCAAAAAAAAATGAAGGGATTATGGGATGTTGTATTGATTACTGTGCTGAGAGCTGAGAACTTGAAAGACAAGAAAAGATTAGAACAAATCAGGAGTGACAGAAAATGACTCAAGAGAGGATGACAAACAGAAAAACAAGACTGCAAGAGTCATTATCAGAGTCTAAAGTGGAAGCCAATCATTCAGTTGGCTGGTTCTTGAGTTCAAAGTGAGGTTAGAGTAGGGCAAGCTAGAACAGCGCGTAAAGTGAGTTGTCAAGCTATATATATTTTTTGAGCAGTACAAGAGGAATCTCACCAGGCATGATTTCAGGCAGGAGCGAGTCAAGGGAGGTTGAAGAACAAGAAACAAAGAAAATAACAATGAAGAGGAAAAGAAATGAAAGAAATGAGATGCGCTTGAGAGACTATTCTGGTTGGATGAGGACAAGGCTGAAGACATTGATTGGGAAATGATGACTTTTGGTAAGTTTAATCAGTTGGTCGAGTTTGATCAGGATCAGGGTCAGTGTAGGTAGGATCAGGGTCAGTGTAGGTAGGATCAGGGTCAGTGTAGGTAGGATCAGGGTGAGTTCAATCAGGGTCAGAGTGAGTTGGTGCCAAGATCCCTGAGATTCCCCCTGTCCTTGACTGAGAGGGTAGTAATCAAGTGAGAATTGAATCCCCGGTTGTAACAGTCCCGGGGGTGAGAGCATCAGGCGAGTGGCCCCGGGTGAGACGTGATTCCTCTGCCATGAAATCTCAACACGCCCCATGCCTGGAGAGATGAGGAGTCCTGGAAGCCCTTCAGAGAGTGTAGAAAAAGAAAACAAAACAAAACAAAAGAAATGAGCACAAGCAAAAGAGAAGAGAAAACTGGAGTCAGGCCAAATCTACGGAGGACAAGGATAGTTGGAGTTTTTTTAAGCTCCCAAGATTGGAACTCTTAGTGAGAGCCTCAGCCGGCATTTGATCAGACTTGACAAGTTTGAAAGAGATGTTTCCAGACTTCAGCTCCTACCTCATTCCTTTGGTCTTGAGATCCAGATGACGAGTCTTTGAGTTAGACCCAAATTTCTCAAGTTTGTTGATTAAACCACTATTATCCGTGTGAAGAGCAATGGGTGAGATTCCGGTTGAGAAAATTTCGCATGCAAGAGAATGAATCCAGGTTGATTTGTGAAATGAGTTGACAAGAGCATTGAGCTTGGCATCTGTAGAACTGTAGGTGATGTTTTTCTGCTTGCAGCTGTTCCACAACACCACGCAATCATAAACCGCACACAGGTACCCTGTTTGGGATCTTCTGGTGTCAGGATCATCGGCCCAGGACGCATCGGAAAAGGCTGAGGTCAAGGAGTCTGCGCCATTTACCCTTAAACAAAGCTTGATGGAAGAAGTTTCTTTTAGATATTTCCAAGTCTTTTTGAGTTTGTTCCAGCGAATTATGCCTGGCTTGACATTGAATCTTGACAGGCTCGACACGGCAAAACTTACATCAGGCCAAGAGAAGCAAGAAATGTGATTGAGGAAGCCAATAGCCAATCGGTAGTTCACATTCAATGCCCTAAATTGCTCATGCTTGTCGTCAGTCGCTGGTTTGAGTTGAAAATTAGGAGTGAGTGGAGTTTTTCTGGTTTTTGCGTCTTCCAGACCTAATTCCTTGAGACCGTGCTTGATATGCTTAGGTTTTCTGAGAAGTATTTCATCTTCATTTACCTCTATCCGCATTCCCAGAATGGTGTCCCAATCCTTTGCTGTTGACCCTGAAAAACACTTCAGAAATTTCCTTTCTAAATCCTCACTGTCTCCAACCAGAACTAAGTCGTCCACGTGGAAGAAGATTCAAGATTTTCCATCTTCAGATAGATAGAGACACGGGTTGGATCCTGATTCTTTAAAACCTACTTCCCCAAACCAAGCCGTCAGAGTCTCATACCAGTTCTTGGGAGCCTGCTTAAGGACGTAAAGAGATTTCCATAACTTGAGGAATCAACATTTTCTTTTTGAGCCTTTTGGAGTTTGGGTGATTACATCCTTGTCAATTGGTGAGTGAAGAAAAGCGCTCTTGACGTCAAATTGCCGGATCTTCTGGCTTGATTTCAGCGCATAGAGAAGCAACATTTGTAGAGTTGCCGGTTTACCAGTTGGCGCAAAGGTCTCAGAGTAATCTAAACCCTGAACTTGATTGAACCCTTGCACACAGAGCCTGGCCTTATATCTAATCGGGTAGCCATGGCAATCAATTTTGATTTTGTAGATCCAAGTGGTCTTGAGCGCATTGGTCGGATCAGGACCATCATATTCTTCCCACACACTGAGATCCTCAATTGATCCAAGTTCAAGGTCCATCGCTTTGATCCATTCTAGATGTCCATAACAGCAAAGAGCATCCTTGTAAGTCTTGGGCTTGTAGAAATGAAAGAACCCATAGAGTTGCGGAGGTTTAATCCTCAACCTATCCCAAAGGGTTTGCCCCTTCAAAGTGGTAGCTTGCTCAACTGATCAACCAGCCTCCTGGAACTTTGTAGGAATTTCTTGCGCTACACAAGCAGGAGAGCTTGAGTTTGAGTCATCAGACGATTGAATGATTGATTTGGCATCATTGTCTGAGCTCATTGATTTGTTGGATTGGTCTCTATACCCCATCCATGGTACTTGACAATTAGGATGTTCTTCAGGGGTTTGATTTGGAGCTGGCACAGGGTCAGAGTTGTCCGTCTTGGAATTGATGGAGTCAATGTCAAAATGTGGTCCGTAAACTTTGGGTGGAGGCATGCGCAGGAATCTGAAATGCTTAGATGATATAATAGAACCATTTTTAGTCAGAATTCCGTACAACATGAGAAGCTTATCAAAGCCTACAAGTGTGCCCTCTTCCCCTTTTGAATCAAATTTGAGTCCTTTCTGCCTTTTGTTGATGAGGTAGATACAAGGATTTCAAATGGGTTTCAAGAAAGTGGAAGGAAGATCTTGACCGTGGATCTTCTCCCAAGGAGTCACCGTTTCTCCTTTCAGGGGAATGTGATTGAGCATCAAGCAACATCCCTTCACAACTTCATGCCACACGGAGGGGGGCAGACGGCCGTCTTTAATGGTCGCTTGGGTCAATTCAATAATGGTTCAATTTGCACGCTTGGCTTGGCCATTGTGCTCCAGATGATACAGTTCTGAGACGATATGAGTGATGTGTTGTTCTTCTAGAAAGGATGATAGCTTTTCATTGACAAATTTGGTTCCTCTGTCAGAGCAAACCTCGGAAGGATATACCCTGCAACGGTGATGTTATTTTTCGAGCAGAATGATGATAATGTTGGCCGTCTGATCTTTCAAAGCAATGGGGAAGGCGGCCAAGTATCCACTCGCGTTGTCAACTAAGGAGAGTATGAATCTATGACCGCACTTGGAGGATGGTCAAATAGGTCCCATGAGATCAAAGTGTATTCAATCAAAAGCTTTAGTGGATCTTGTAGAAGTGAGTTTGAAAGATGCTTTTGTTATTTTGCTCTTGACACAATCTACACACTGAAATTTTTGTTTAGCTTTGGACAGAATGTGTTGGATGAGAGGAGCAAGTCTTGAAAGGGAGGCATGTCCATATTTTTGGTGGATCTCAAGTAGAGCTTCTTCTGGAATTGAGGAGATAGATGAGAAGAGAGAATTTGAGGAGGAGACCTTGCCGTGAGATGGATTTGGGAGAGTATACAGATTGTCCTTGATTATTCCAATCAGTACAGTTCTTCCAGCGTGTGAGACCAAGAATTTGCTGCCTCTTGAACTAATCTTGCAGCCCTTTCCGTTCAAGGCACCGGCGCTTATCAGGTTGATAGTCACATCCGGCATGTAGAATTCCTTGCCAAGTTTGAGTGTGAGGTTGTCCCAGTGAAGTATTGCGGTACCCTTTCCTTTTATTGGTAAGCTTGCTCCTTCCTTGCCTGTCTTGATGGGATCTCCGGAGTATGGTTCCATCTTGGTGAAGTAACGGCTATCGTTGATCATATGAACCAAAGCTCCGCTATCGAGCAGGAAACGCCAATTTGGATACCCGTGTTTGATCCACAGATTGAGCAAAGCTAAGTAGTGCGCAGAGTGAGACTCGGGCTTGCCTTTTGATCCGCTCCTTTTTGCTTTCCACTTTGATTGATTCTCTCTCCACCACTCAGGTGCTACTTCCGGATGAAGATGCCAACACTCTCCAGCCAAGTGATTGTTGTCAAGACCAGGGTGGTGATAACCTTCCACACATTGCTTTGGGTTGGGTTTTTTGGTTGAAGTTGCGTTTGAAGCGGTCTTTCCTCCAAAGAGGGCAACATCACCCTTTGACCTTGAGTTAAAGATGAAGGATTGGGCCATCAATTTGTTGTTCAGTTGAGTCAGGTGATTCAGAACAAACTTGACAGAGAGTTCCTTACCTGAGTGCATGATTTGCCTTTTGAAATTGTCCATAGAGTTTGGGAGCTTGAAGAGGATAAGGTATGCTAGGATGTTGTCTGGTAACTTGATTCCAACCTTGGCCATCTTCTTGAGACACACCTTCACCTTTTTAATGAACTCAACAATATCTTCAGGATTGAATGAGAGATAAAGAAGGCCATTGAATACTCTGGCTTGGTTTGATGCTTGAGATGATTCAAATTTGTGAATGATAGCCTTCCATAGGATTTGTGCCAAGTTTCTGTTTTCAGCAGTGACAATGTTCCCATGAGCAGTGGAGTTGAGTTTTGAGATGATGAGAAGTTTAAGCTCTTTGTTCACAGAGGCTTCCAGTGAGGTGGTCTTGTTGTTCATGGCAGTTGTGCATCCTCTGAAATCAAGAACGGCGTCCATCTTATCTCACCAGATGCTGTAATTGTTGTCTCTGAGTAGTGGAATTGTTTTGAGAGCAGTCTTGAGCATGGTTTTTTTGAAGACGTCCATAGCACCCAGTTAGGATCCTCTCTCAGCAGAATATTTGTTGGTCGGTTGAGCTTGATTGAATCCGTCCTTTGGCTTTTTACCGTAAAGGGATGATGGGATGTTGTATTGATTACTGTGCTGAGAGCTGAGAACTCAAAAGACAAGAAAAGATTAGAACAAATCGGGAGTGACAGAAAATGACTCAAGAGAGGACGACAAACAGGAAAACAAGACTGCAAGAGTCATTATCAGAGTCCAAAGATGAAGCAGATAATTTAGTTGGCTGGTTCTTGAGTTCAAACTGAGGCTAGAGTAGGGCAAGCTTGAACAGCGCGTAAAGTGAGTTGTCAAGCTATATATATGTTTTGAGCAGTACAAGAGGAATCTCACCAGGAATGATTTCCGGCAGGAGCGAGTTGAGGGAGGTTGAAGAACAAGAAACAAAGAAAATAACAACAAAGAGGAAAAGAAATGAAAGAAATGAGATGCACTTGAGAGACTATTCTGGTTGGATGAGGACAAGGCTGAAGACGTTGATTGGGAAATGATGACTTTTGGTAAGTTGAATCAGTTGGTCAAGTTCAATCAGGATCAGGGTCAGTGTAGGTAGGATCAGGGTGAGTTTGATCAGGGTTGGAGTGAGTTGGTGCCAAGATCCCTGAGATTCCCCCCATCCTTGACTGAGAGGGTAGTAATCTAGTGAGAATTGAATCCCCAGTTGTAACAGTCCCGGGGGTGAGAGCATCAGGCAAGTGGCCCCGGGTGAGACGTGATTCCTCTGCCATGAAATCTCAACAAAAAACACACTATTGATTGCATTTTTGGATCCTTTTCTTTGCCTTTTAAATAAATTCTTTTGGTAGTTCTAGACCTTAGAGTTGAAAAAACAATAAAGGAGCTTTCTAATATCTTTTTGGCATTTTGTTTATGTTTTGTTGGTACCCAAAACCTTTCTCAATCTCTCTTCAAAGAAATTTAGAAAAGAATTCAAACATGAAACCAGGAATTTTTCTCACTGCTTTTCACATGTTTTACCAGCAAATAAATCAATCACAGTGAAAATGAATTGAAATAAAAGGATTGTTCCACATTTTTTTATTCTAATTTTTGTTATGTTTTGATACATACAAAGATAAGGTATTGTTACAAACATTAAATATTATCTAACCATAATCTTTCTTATGTTTCTGCTGGATTCTCTTGAAGAGAAAAAAACTCATCACCCACCTCTCAATTTCTCTGAAAAATGTTTTTTCCAGATTTCTTTATTATTGGTAAGAAAAAATTTCCAGATTTTGTCTTATTTGGGAGCTGGCCAAGGATCAGAACTCAATTTTAAGGAAAGAATATGTTTGAATTATTGTAAAATAATAAAGAAAATAGAAGAAGATTTAGAATTCGGAGTGGAAGGGGAATTCTGAGCAAGATACATGCATATTTTATATTTTATATTTTATATTTTATATTTTATATTTTATATTTTATATTTTATATTTTATATTTTATATTTTATATTTTATGTTTTATGTTTTATGTTTTATGTTTTATATTTTATATTTAATATTTTGTATTTTATATTTTATGTTTTATATTTTATATTTTATATTTTATATTTTATATTTTATATTTTATATCTTATATTTTATATTTTATATTTTATATTTTATATTTTATATTTTATATTTTATATTTTATATTTTATATTTTATATTTTATATTTTATATTTTATATTTTATATTTTATATTTTATATTTTATATTTTATATTTTATATTTTATATTTTATATTTTATATTTTATATTTTATATTTTATATTTTATATTTTATATTTTATATTTTATATTTCATATATTATATTTTATATTTTATATATTATATTTTATATTTTATATTTTATATTTTATATTTTATATATTATATTTTATATTTTATATTTTATATTTTATATTTTATATTTTATATTTTATATTTTATATTTTATATTTGATATTTTATATTTGATATTTTATATTTTATATTTTATATTTTATATTTTATATCTTATATTTTTTTTTTTATTTTTTATTTTTTATATTATATATTATATATTTTATATTTTATATTTTATATTTTATATTTTATATTTTATATTTTATATTTTATATTTTATATTTTAAATTTTAAATTTTATATTTTATATTTTATATTTTATATTTTATATTTTATATTTTATATTTTATATTTTATATTTTATATTTCATATTTTATATTTTATATTTTATATTTTATATTTTATATTTTATATTTTATATTTTATATTTTATATTTTATATTTTATATTTTATATTTTATATTTCATATTCTATATTGTATATTTTTGTTTTTTTTAAACCAAAAAATCAACATTTTTTTTTTCTATTTAGTTTATTTTAGCTTTTTTTTAAGCCTGCAATTCTTTCAGTTGTTTGGCACGGAAAAAAACTAGATTTGAGTTATGTACAACCCTAAAAAACCCATTTGAGTTGTGTAGCATGCCACACATCCCATTTGAGTTGTGTAGTGTGCCACACGGCCCATTTGAGTTGTGTACACAACTCAAAGAGTTGTGAATTCAACATTACCCTATTTTTTATCCAGAAGGAAATCATGGCATGGAAGTTTTAACCAAATATTTATGGGAGCTGGAACAGAAAGTCATTTAAATTGCCATCTAGCTTCTGTGAAATTCAAAACCCATATTTAATGCATCAATTTTGGGTCCTTGAAAATTGGGCCTGAATCCAGATCTTTCACCACTTTGTTCTTAAATCAATCCAATCTTTTTCTTTCCTCCCCAAAGAAATTTCTGCTACTCTAAATTCACAGTTTCCATCCCCAATTACATCCCAAAAATGCAATGTATTCAAAATTTCAGCTTCAGGATCAATGAAGCCCATGTTATGGTGCTAAATGCAAAAAACCATACTTTTTTATAAAATGAAATATGTTTGAAAGATACCAATCAAGTTTCAAAGTAAAAATTGGTCAAAAATTCTAGAAGAAGGATAGGATAATGTCAAGGAAACCTAGGGGAAGAGTTCCAAAAGAATTAAAGAAAATCAAAAAATGAGAAATCATTAAATTTAATCAATTTCTCAATTATATTTGTTGCTTTTTGGGCTAATACATGCTTTCAAGGAGGATGGTAATAAGCTCAATGAACTTCATTCCCTTTTTGTTTTCTCTTGATTCTTGGACCAGGATTTTATTAAGGAGAAGCAACCTGCTTATTCACAATGGTTGCACACCTCTAGGAAAAGATTAAATCAAAAAATTGATGTAAACAAATCAAGCAAGTGAAATTTTAAAGTCTTAATAAAATCAAAATTTGGCATCTTCTGAATATTTATCTTCATTGAGAAAAGCATCCAATTTAAAAGAATATATGTGTAATCCTTAAAAAGAATTCATCCATATTTTTGTTTTTAAAAAAAAGTACATATAAAACTTTACCTCTTTGTCTGATTCCTTTCTCTTATTTCCCTTCCCTTTTCCCTTTTTGGCATTCAAATTCTAAACCTATATAAAAATTATAAAATATTAATGATGAAATTTTATGCTTTTGTTTCTTTTCATAAAATTTCTACTGAAATTGAATTTTCTGTAAATTTTTTCTTTGACCTTCCTCATCTCTTGGGTTTTTGTAAATATTCAAAACTGGATTGACCTATTTTACTTCAGGACTGAGAGATCATATTTAATATATTTTCTGCTCCTTTTGTTCTTCCTCTTACTTTTGATGTTCAAGAATAATTGGGATCTTGAATAAGGCCAAGTATATATTTTTCACCATAAAGCTTCTTGGTTTCACCCAGATAATATTGTTGTTCTCAAGGTGGAAAATTATGAAGTTTTTGAATATTTCAGTATGAAATAGAGGCTCATAGTTTGTTTCGGATTAAAAATAAAGCTTTTGTGATCATTCAGATGAATGAGGATTAGAAGTTGAATGGAGAAAGCAAAATAGTAATCAAACTAAAAATTATTAATTTGGGCTTGAATGAAAATAAAAAAAAATTACTGAAAAAGAGTTGTTGACTTCCATTTAGGACAGAAATCCTCAATTTGGAAGATTTCACCCTTTATTATAGAAAATTTGACTTTGTGCATACATGGTATAGCCATAAAGGAAAAGAAAAAAATCAAAGTTGAAGCAAGAGGTTGAAGATTTTGAAATTGATGAAATAAATGAAGGACTTTGAGGGAAAAGTGTCTGATTATTCCAGCAAGATGATTCACACAGTGGGGAAAAAATTGATATGCTTGAACACTTGCTTAGAGACTTCAATAGATCTCTCATGGGTTTGTGTTTTGTAAATTTTATGAATACATTAGAAAAAGAGCAATTGAATTAATTCATGAAAAAATTAATTGAAGAGGGTATTCCTTCTATTCTGGAGGTACCTTTATTTCCAAAATGAATGTTTTGGTTGGCAAAATAGGAAAAGTTTTTTTTTGGAAGCCAGTTCTTAAGAAGATAGGTGTTAAAAATTACATAATTTATTTCTAATTTTATCATCATGCTTATGTTTAGGATACTCATACCACTAGAGAGTTTTTCCTACACGTGGTATTTATGTGCCATCTCATATTTGTCCTATTTAGTCTGCTTTATCTTTATATTTTCTTCCCTTTTTCTTACCCAAATTTTTGTTTTTATTGTTTTGTGCAATTTTGTGTAAATATCAGAGTGAAGATACTCAAATTCAAGATAGCCCATTAGCCTGCTCTGAACAAATACCTGGCCAACCAGAGGATTAACCAAGAGATGAAAATTCACAGATTTGATTATTGAAGCAATTTTAATCATTTTTGTTTAATTTCTCCTCAAGCCTGGCCTCAGGAACCATTAAAACCTACAGCATCCATATGGAACAAATTTAAGAATTAATCACTGAATCCTTTGAATTTACTATGCTAATACTCTTCATCAGTTTTCTGAGGCACTTACATGGATGTAACCTTACCAAAAAAGCTGGAAGCTTGGAGATAAAACTGATTGTCCAGTGAATCCCATTTCTCATAATTTGACCTACATTTAGTTCTTTTTTCAAATAGGTTACCTGTATACATCAACTTATGATTTATTGCACACTAAGCTTGATCTCTCATCCAATCCTCTGCCTTCCTGAAAGCAGCAGCTATCTCCTGTTGATCAAATTTGTTTTTATTCATTTGATTCTAAAATTATTTTCTGACCTTTTGAATCTCTGAATTAAATAAATTCTGTTTCTGTTTTACCAGTTATTTTTCACAATAGTTTTATGTAGGGGGACTCCGCACAAGATACATCTTGTTGAAGTTTTCATGATAGATTTATTCATATTTGGAATTAGCAAAAAGATCTCATTGTTTCTGGAAAAGCTTCCATTCATCTTCAGATTGTAAGTGCTTCCTGCAATGGGTTGGCATTTTTTTCAGAATATTACTGAGAGAAAGAAGTTCATGACAAGAATGGATAGGGTGTTTAACAGGAATAATTAATGATTTTTAATTTTTCTGTTACAATGACCCTGTTTTCTTTATTTTCTAACATTTCCATAAGTTGAGGAAGTGCCAATTTGTATTTATCTCTTGTCTCTTGAAATAGAATATAGAAATAAATTTAGCAAATTCTTGGAAAACTGTTTACCCAAAAAACATGCAGAAGAGGAATTCCATCTTTTTTATTTCAAGTAAATCATGAGAGAAACAAGAAAGAAAAGGTGGTAAAATTTGATGGAATCAGGGCGTAAAAAAACAAAGAAGTGATATCCATCCATATTTTAAAACTTGTAGAAAAAAAGAATAGTTCCAAGTTCTGGTATGAGGGCTTCAATGGGAGAATTTCCATCAAGAGATTTTTCTTGAATTTGATATCTTTTTTTGTAAATAGTATTGGTATTAGTATGAAGGAAGATTGGTAGAATTATACGCAATAATTGCAATATTTAATGGATAAAAAAACCTTTAGTTAAATTTTCAACAGTCTAATTTTTGGTTCCCTTAAATTCTTCCATGGATTGTTTGAATGTGTGGAAGTATCATTTGAAGTTGGATAGTTGTGGTCTCGAAATATAAACTTAACCTGCCAGATAATCAATATTTGGAAAAATGTCCAAATAATCTTAAAGGAAAATTTTTCTTAATTTATTTTTACATGCTCTTTGTATCTTTTGTGGGGTTGAATAACCCAGATTTATTACTTCAATATTTTTAGGTATGTTTCTTTAAATTTGATACTCTGTTAGATATGGTATATACATGGGAACTTGCCCATAATTTGTGGCATTGAGGGGCTCCTCTTTTCATTGTTCTTCTAGTTCAGGGGGTGGGGCAAGAGGGGTTGAATCAGGAGTTTCATTAGATGAGGAACAAGCAACAGGAGTTAAATCATGAATTTGATTAGATGAGATAATGGAAGATGGGACTGGTAAAAAAGATTTGAAAAGCGGGTGGATTTTTTCTTGATCAATTTTGAAAAGATTTTCAACTATTAAAATAAGAAGTGAAGATAGGAGTTTATAATTAAGAAATATATTTAGAAGAACTAGATTGAAAAAAGTTATTGGTGGAATTGATATAAAATTTAAAAGGGTTTTTTAGTAGTATTCATTTGGTTTTATTGATTGGTTGAAGAGTTTAGGTGAAGACTTGAAATTTTTCCAAAAAAAATCATGAGGAGATAAATATTTGGATTTTTGATGTAAGATTAGAATTGAGGAGGATTGATTTAGTAGTTTTGGAGTTTTTATTTATTTTTATTGAGGTATGGTGAGTGTGTGGTGTGGTGAGTGTGTGGTGTGGTGTGGTGTGGTGTGGTGTGGTGTGGTGTGGTGTGGTGTGGTGTGGTGTGGTGTGGTGTGGTGTGGTGTGGTGTGGTGTGGTGTGGTGTGGTGTGGTGTGGTGTGGTGTGGTGTGGTGTGGTGTGGTGTGGTGTGGTGTGGTGTGGTGTGGTGTGGTGTGGTGTGGTGTGCTGTTGTGATGGGTGGCATGGTAGGGCTGATGGGTGGGTGGAAGAATTGAAGGTGATTTTTTATAATATTATTGGAGCACTCCAAGATAGGTGGAGGTCCCTGGAAAAAATTTAAAGTAATTTTGAATTTATGCATTCAAAATGGCTCAATAAAGGGGTCCACAACCCAAAATGGGTTTATTGTGATATATTTTTTTTTGGTTTTTGAGATGTAAGAAGTGCCTCAAAAATTACCAAAGAATGATTTTTGGAAAACTTCACAGGCACTTTTGAAATTGGAAGCTTCAAATATTTCATATCAAAGTTCATGATTTCATGAAAACAAAACAAAAAAGGGATAAATAAATACTGATGACACCTTTTTTGACTTATGTAGATTGTTATATAGGGTGTGTTAAATTCATGGCCCCATATTGCAAAGGGGCGTGGAAAGCTGTTTGCAGACCATATGAGTTGAGAACACATGTCCACAACTGAACAAGATGCAAGAAAATTTTTTTACAACTTGCGCATATCTTCCTGGCCCATTTGGGGCTACTTTTCCCCAAACAGGCCATTTAAAAGGGGGATTAGGGGTATCTACCCACCCCAGGACCAAATTTGAGTGTTGTCAACCTAAATGGGGGGATGTGACATAAATTTTGGGACTATTATTGGACCAAAAAAAGCACTTGGGATCACATTCTGCCTATTAGCAAAACAACAACTTGTCACAAACAGTAAAAAACACTTGCTCATTGGATAATTTTATTTTTATCAACCAAAAATTGAGCAGAACTTGGAGTTGTTGAAACATTTTTATTGAACAATAAATTTAATTGGAATTTTTCCTTGCTTTATGGGAAAAGTGGAAAGCCCAACCCCCCCTGGTTTCAACATGGCTAGGTCAAAGGAATTAATTGAAAGTGTTGTTAAAAACAATTTTGGAAGAATCTAGTGATTTGGGTAGGGATTTGGAAAATGAAAAATTGGAAGCCCCAATTGCATCCTCATCTAGTTTCCATGCGCAAGGTTAAGGGTCTTTGTCTTCACCATTTTGAAATATGCTTTTCCTCAGTATCATCTGCCTCAGTCCTTAAGTGTGACACAAATAAAGCACAACATCAATGGTGCCTTTGGCTTACTACCTTTGGCTTTCTTAACAACCTTCAAATCTCAACAACTCAGTATATACTTGCAAATCATTTCATTTAACTCTAACACAATTCAAACATCCATTCAAGCTTTGCTCTTCTACCCTGTTTATCATCAGCACTCAGACTTCAATTCTTCGTCAGGAAATCACACTAGTTTTCACACATTCCTAGATAGCCACATCAACTGTATAGTTTGAAAATGGATTATTCCCTCTCCCTGCATAAGCTATATCTTTAAATTTGAATTTTCATCACATTTAAAACCTTCCCTGTCTCATTGATTAGGTCTCTGTAAGCTCATTTCATATTGTCTCCAACCTATGCTAAGAAGATGGAAACAACAGCACTTTCATTTTATTTTTTCCATTTTGTTCTTGTCATTCAGTGCATCATTGCTTCCTAGCTGTAGTTAGCCCTCCATCAGGTTGTATCTAGTACCATTGGATTACCTTATAAATGCTATGTTGCCTGCCTGAAGATTGTCTCCTCAGTTAGTTAATTTCATATGTTCTTGCATTTTGCTAAACCCAGTCATCACATTGGGCTTGATGTTAGTTACCCCTATTGGAAAAATTCATCCCTCTTGCTGTTTTTTGAGCCATCAAACCTCAGTTGACACTTTGCAGTTAGAGTTGCTACCTCACATTTATCCCTTATTCTTGGTTTCCTCATTTGAGCTCACAATCATCTAAGATTTCCCTATTGTACATGGGGCGGTCATGTGACACTAGGGTTAAAATTGAGGAACAACATGTTTCACAACTGGAATTGAATCAAGCTGGTGGGTCACATTTCATACACCATTTGACTGAGAATGATTTGAATTGATAAATACTAATGTAACCATTGAAGTTGTAGCTATGTAAGTATGTAACTAAGAGGTGCCAGATCCCCTTGAACCTCCTACTGTGAGAGCCTTTCCTAGTAGGAAACAAGCTCAGAACTATTTTACAAAGTGGGCAGAAATGCATGGCTACACTTTGATAACATTCAAGTCAAAGAGAGACAAATATTTCAACCTGGAATGGGACAGATATGGAGTATATGAAGGGCCACTCCTCACCAAAATGCAGGGGCAAACGTGCACAAGGAAGGTTGGTTTTCAATTCATGATCCATGCAAGTTTCCATTAGTAGATCCCATGTGGCTCCTCTCAATTAGAAATGACCAACCAAATCATCAAACATCTGAGAACCCCTCAGTGCTTCCTCAAATGAGGAGAATCTGTTGTGTAACTTGGAGAAAATTAAGGCAGGCATCAAAGATGGGCTCAATGAAGTTCAACTTAAAAAAAGGAAATTGAGAAAAATTGATGGGGGAGAATAAATTGACAATAGAAACATCTATAGAACTAAGTGGAAGGTTTGGGAAGCTGAAATCAAGGGGAAAGGTGTTATGGATGTGCTATTTGAAATGAAGCAAGAAATGTAGTGGGTAACCCAGTCAAAATTCAGTTGAGAGGGTCAGTAAGAGGCGCTGTTCTTGTCTCATCCAGAGTCTATAAAACTTTGTAAAAAATTCCATCATATTGCTTTGTTGGATTGTACTTATAAAAAAAATAGGTAAAAAATACCTCTATTGAATTTTGTAGGAATGTCTTCCAACAGGAAAACTTTTACAAAGCCTTTTGTTTTTTAAAAAAAGAAATGTTTGAGTTCTATAGTTAGGAATCAAATGAATTAAAGTAGTTGGCTTATGATCCAGAGAGGCTTCCCAAAGTCTTTGTGACAGACCCTGAAAAAGCTCTGATTTGTGCAATTGAACATGGTTTCCCTGAGTCATCCAGACAGTCCTTCTCTTGGAACTTGTCTAAAAATGTTCAACAATATTGCAAATTTTTCTTCAGTACTTATAATGAAGTATGGCAAAGCTTTATGTCTCTGCAGGAAAAGTATGGCACCTATCAAAACAAGGTGGAGGCAGAATTCAATGGGGTGGAACTCAGAGTAGGCCATTTTATTGCTTCTTATGTTCATCTCTGCTGGGATTGCTTATGTTAAAACTTGTATTCTTTGTTTCTTGAAAGACTGTGAGGATGTGCTTGAGAAAATGGAAAAGAAAATTTTACCTATCAAAGATAAATTTTCAATGGTGTAGACCTTTTTGAACCCTGACTACAGAAAGAAAACAACATCTCAGTTACAAGGGGCCCATGCTACTTTCAAACAATTCTTGCAGGATATTGATGGAATATTTTGTATTTTTGAAAAAAACTGAAAGGAAGCATTTATAGCCAAATGAAATAAATTTATGAACCGTTATTCAACAAGAACTTTTAACTTTGGGTAAAAATTTTTAATTGAGGCAATTAAACTCATTGGGAAAAAATTTGAGAATTTAAGGTGAAAACATTATGGCAAGGTGTGCTCGAATTCACATTCAAAGATGATGGGTTTTTCCTGTTCCAAAATCTTGCACAAATACTAGCATAACAAAGATCAATTTTGCCTGAGAATGTTCATCCTCAGTGGAGGTTAGACTAAAACCCTTCAAGTTCAGTAAGTTGAATTGTTTTATTGTTATATTTTTGAATTGATTTTTGATCAATGATTCCTCTTTTATTTATTATTACCAAATGGATTGACTGATTAATGATTTTCTTGGTTTTTGAAAGCTTGAAACTGATCCAGTGCTTGGCTCATCTCAATTTTTTGAGTAGACCAGTTCAATTCTTATGGGAAAAACTGAAGAAGTTAGAGTGCAGATTTTGAAGTCCATGGTCAATGACACAACCACTGTTGTTGCTAAACTTGATAAGCCAAGGATCAAGCCAAAGGTCTTATGGTCCAACAAAAGTTAACCCAAATTGAAAACACCTGTTGTGAACCTTCAAGATTTGAGCATTTGGAAAGGGAAATTAAGAACAAAAAATGGGTTCCAAAGGAACCAAATTTTTATGATTGTCAGAAGAAGGGGCAATATGCAAAGGATTAAAATGAGGCCGAGAAAAGGAAGAAGTCTGAAGAAGAAGACAAGGAAGACAAGGAGGTAAACCTTGCAATGGAGAACATTGCTATGGTGGCATTTGAATGACAATCAGAAAAGGCTGGTGAGCAACATTTCCCCAACAAGAAGGAAATGCTCATTGAGGATCAAGAAATGGACTTGATTGATTATTAAGTGGGTAATCTCAACCTTGATGATAAGAACTTATCAGTGCCTGATAATTCTTCTTTCCTTAAAGGAGGATAAAATTAGGATGTTTGTGTTTTAATTGATTCTGGTTGGGCAGACCACATGTTTTTTGAGCCAATTTTTTTTTCAAATCTTAGAGATTTTGATGGTGTTGTAAACATTGACAAAAAAGGAAGAATAATTCAGATTAAAGGAATTGGAAATTTATTTTATTCTTTCAAATCACTTGGGTTTCAAAATATCTTTTGAGAAATTGTGCTATGTACCAGATCTGCCTTATAACCTTGTGTCTCTTGGAGTTCTCTGTAAAGAAGGGTTCCAGATTTGTTATCTTGAAGAAGATAATTTTTCTATTAATTTGGATGTGAGAACTATCCTGGGTGGAAAAATTTGGAATAAGTTTCTCTGTGCTAAATTTTTCAAGTTTTCAGCTCTGAGAACTGTTTCTCACAATACAATTGGCCATAAGGTGAAGGACAGAAACTGTTAAATTTTTTCCTTAGGGGCCAAGACCAGAAATGTATTCTCAAAGGGTAGAGATGGAACAAAAGTTTATAGAGGGCAATTTTCCATTTATTTAGCAGGGCCATTTACACCAGTGTCCCTTGTAGGGGCAATATATTTCATCAATTTAGTTGATACAGCAACTAATTATGTTTGGGTAAAACCAATAAGGTCCAAGGATCAGACCACAGAGGAGTTTTCATTAATCTTCAAAGTCTGGAAACAGAATGGTTTGATGAGGGAGATCAAGAGGTTTATTAATGAAGGAGGGGGTGATTTTGTGAGTAAAGAGTTTGAGAAACTGTTGAATGATACTGGCATCACTCATATAGTTACTACTGCTAGTACTCCACAAAACAATGGAATATTTGAGAGGATGAATAGGAATTTTATGGAAAAAGTCAGAACTATCATGGCTAAATATGGTCTACCAAAGTTTTTCTGGGCTGAGTTGGTGAGCACAGTGTGTCTGTTGCACAATATAGTAAGTGTTAATGGGAAGAGTCCACATTATCAGTTTTGGAAGTTGTACCCCAAAATGTCACACCTAAGAAAAATTGGTTGCTTAGTCTATTATAGTTTCCAGCATAATGAAATGGTTGGTAATTTAGATCCTAGATCAAGGAAAGGGGGACTTGTAGGCTATGATTTAATAATTAAGTCATATAGGATTTATTTTCAAAGGAAAAGAGAGGTTATCCATAGTAGGGATGTAAAATTTGAAGAAGGTATCTTTCCAATCAAGAGGAGTGAAGATGTTTCAGTTCAGGAATCACAGCAGGAAATAGCATCAGAGCCTATTTCATCAGCAGAGGCAGGGGAGAATGTCATTAATGATGATGTTCAGATGGCAGATGTGCCACAGGAGGTTTCAATACCTGCTTCAGGGAACTATGTGGAATCAGAACCTGATGAGCCTCCAACTCCAGTTAGAAGGAGTGGAAGGATGAGAATACCTGTTGATATGTATGGGGAATGGAAGTACCATTATGTTTCTGCAAAATATGAGGAAGATACACTTTGGGAACAGTGTATGCTTAATGAGATTCTAAAGTTAAGTTCAGAGAAGAGTGATAGAGTTAACCCAATAGCTTTGGACAAGCTATTAGTTCTGACAAGAGATCCAATTGGAAGACAGCTATTTATGAGGAATTTAATTCTCTTGGTAATAATAGTGTGTCCAAAGTGGTTAAGGGGGATTCAGTTCCAAAGGGAAAGACCATTGTTGGGTCTAGATTAGTGTTGACTAAGAAGTTTCATACTAATGAAGTTTGGAAGAGGTTCAAGGCTAGATGATTTTCACAGGGCTTCAAGCAGAGAGAGGGTATTGATTACCAGGAGACTTTCTTGCTAACTGGAAGGCTGTCCACTTTCAGGTACATCATTGCTTTGGCAGTGGAGTTGGGTGAAGAAATCAGACAAGCTGATTTTGTGACTGCATACTTGAATGCAAAACTGGAAAGAAGTAGACTGTTTATATGTCAATGCCTGATGGTTTCAACAAATGGCTGGTAGAGACCAAGACAGAAACTATGAAGAAAATCTTTGTGAGAAGTTGACTCTCAGCAGATAAAGGGGAATATTTCCTCAAGCTGTGTAGATCCCTGTATGTATTAAAGCAAGCAGATGGGTCATGGTATAATACTATGCGTAAGAAACTGATGGAGATTGGTTTCAGGAAAAGTGGGGCTCACCCTTGTCTCTTTGTGAGAAAGGATGCAATTTTGTTTGTTTGTGTCAACAACATAACAATTATTGGGAATGGTAAGGAGAGAGTGATGGTGACACTCAAAAAGGAGTTCAAGATAAAAGATATTTTTCTTGCACAGCAGGTGCTGGGAATGAAAGTAAGTAAGAGCAAGAATGGGATCAAGTTGGATTAGAACCATTATGTGTTAGCTCTACTTAATCATTATGACTTAGAGGATGCAAAAGAGTTTGGTACTCCAATGCAGTCTAACATTCAGCTAGAAAAGTCTACAGATGAAGAGCATCTAGAGTTAGTTCAATCCAGGAATGATTATAGGTCAGCCATTTCATCTTTAAATTATTTGGGGAAGTGTAAAAGACCAGATATTGAATTTGAAATTGATGTTTTACCACAGCACTTAGAGAGACCTAGCATGAGGCATTGGTCAGTGTTTAGCAGAGTTACAAGGTATCTTAAAAGAACAATAAGTCTAGGACTGCAGTTTCCAAAGTGAGAAAACTTTGACTTGGTTGATTATTCTGATGCAAGTTGGGCAGATGGTAACACTAGGAAATCAAAAAGTGCTTTTTTATTCTTCTTAGGAAAGAATTCAATGTCATGGATGTCCAAAAAGGTGTCAGCAATAAGTCTTTCATCAACAGAAGCAGAGTACAGAGCGTACCTGTCAGCTTCACAGGAAGCATAATGGTTCAGAAAGGTCTTAGAGGATATATATAAAGCACAAGCATTTGACTTGTTTTATTCTGATAATCAGAGTGCAATTGAATTGGCAGAGAACCAAGTGTTCCATTCAAGAACAAAACATGATGAAGAACTTAGAATTGATTCAAAAGAAACCAGCGTGATGATAGGAATAAGGACAACAAGATTGAATGAGAAAACAACATTGGAGGTCTTTCTGAGAGTCAAGAGATACCAACAGGTTTTTGAGGAAGTTGAGGTGGTCAGCACAAGGTTTGATGGTGATGGCTGGGCATTGAAGGATTCATAATAGGTTGTGAGGGTTGGTTGTGGTCTGGGTTATAGAGCTGAAGTCAGGTGTTGAGAAATCCAGGACAAGAGAAAGCTGACTCTTACCCATTATAGGACTTTGAGCTTTGAGGCGGTGAAAATGGCTGAGTTGATGTTTTCAAGGCTTGGGGGATGATGCGGTTGAGGTAAGTTGATAAAATGATGAGTAGTGAGAGTGACAAGATGAGAAAAGACAACAGAATAAACATAAGATAGAAAAACAATGGAACAAGTAACCAGAGAAGAGAACACAATGAGACTGGTAAGAATCAAGAGGAGGAAACCCCAAGTCCCTTCTGCCTGGTTCCTGTTTGGCATTCACCCTGGGGTACCCAGGGTGCGCTTGGTGATTGCAATTTCAGCCGGGAGGAGATACTGTCAAGCAGGCGTGACTGTTTACAGAAGTCAATAAAGTTAACATCCCCCATAGCAGGAAAGAGGAAGCAGCAGTCAGTTTGAAGTTGAGTAGGAGGGGTGAAAAAGTTAAATAAGCTTTTCCAGGGCAGCCTTGGGCACAGGCTTGATAAGGGGATCAGCAAGCATCTCATTGGAAGGCATGAGTTGGATGATGAAGTTCACAAGTTTGAGTTCCTCTCTGAGTCCTTTGGTCTTGAGGTCAATGTGATGGGTTTTGGAGTTTGAACCAAACCTTTTTAATTTTTCCTCCAGTCCCTTATTGTCTATGAGATGGGTTGAGTTGGGAACTTGGATTGAGAATACCTCTCCAATCAGTTGTCTCCACCACTTACCTTCTAAGAAGGAATCTAGAAGAGGTTTGAGTTCTGCTTTGGTGGTTGAGTATACAATATTGCATTTTTTGAAGCTTTCTTAGGAAATCAGAGATCCAAAGACCAGACCTAGGTAGCCCAATTATGATTTCCTGGTAAAGGGATCCTTGGCCCAGGAGGCTTCACTTTAGAAGACCAAGGGATCAGCTTTGCCCTTGTACCCAACGGTGATTTTCATGTCTTTTGTCACCTTTAGGTATTGCCAGTTTCTCTTGAGTTACTTCCAGTGGGAGAGACCGGGCTTTTTCTGTAAACAAGTCAGGCTTGATACAGAGATGCTCAAATTGGGTCTTGTTCTGCAGGCAATGTATTTGAGGAGACCAATTCCGGATCTGTAGTTGACATTGAGTGCATTGAAGGATTCAAAGTCTTCATCTGTGGCCGCACTGAGTTGAAGGTTGGGAGTAAGAGGGGTGGACACATGTCAACAATCCTGGAGTCCAAGTTCCTCTAGACTGTGATCAATGTGCTTGGGTTGGCTGAGGAAGATGAGTTTTTCAGTTCTTTCAAATTTTATTCCCAGGATGGTGTCCAGGTTGTGGAATTGAGAGTTGGGAAATCTGAGCTTGAATTTCTTTTAAAATTAATCCCCTTTGCCAACAAGGATCAAGTTGTCAACGTGAAAGAATAAGAAGGACTTGTTTTCTTTTGAATTGTAGAGATGGGGATTGCTGTCAGATTCAATGAAGCCTATTGATTCAATCCACTTGGCAAGAGTGTTTTACCAGTTCCTCAGGGATTTTTTCAGTCCATAGAGGCTCTTCTTGAGTTTGAGAAATTTTGAAGGTCTGTTGCAACCATCAAGAGTCTTTATGAACACCTCCTTGTTTATTGGAGCATGTAGAAAGGCCAATTTGACATCAAACTGCTTAATAAGGAGGTTGTTTTTGAGTGCAAGCTTCAGTATTGCTTGAAGGGAGGTGATCTTTCCTGTCGGTGCAAATGTCTCTTTTTAGTCTAGACCATAGATCTGATTGTATCCGCGGACGCAAATTCTTGCCTTGTGGATGAGTGTGTCATTGTGGCAGTTGTCCTTGATCTTGAAGACCCACGTAGTTTCAAGGGGATTGGCTGGGTTTGGTCCATCATATTCCTCCCAGACGGCCAGGTCCTTGCACTGTTGTAATTCACGTCTGATGGCTTCTTTGCACAACATTCCCTTTAGGTAAGTCTTTGGTTCATAGTAGTGGTGGAATCCATATTGTTGAGGGGGATTCAAGTTGGATATGTTTCTCAGAGATAAAATAGGTGGATCAGGAAGTTTGGGAGCCTTGGAGACGGTTTTTGCTGGCTGAGTGCCTCCCCTTTCTAATCTGGTTGTCTCCTCCAGAATCACTGGATCTTCTCCTGAGGAGTCCAGCTGATCATTGGCGGACAGCAAGCCGGTGGAAGAGAGAGAGTTGGGTGACTTGTGGCAGTAGTGACTGGTGTTTTTGATTTGAACAAGATTTTGATTAACTGGTCTTGGTGATTCTGGAGGGTTTTATTCCATCCCTTCTACTGCAAAGTTGTAGTCAAGGTGGCTGTTGTTCTCCAAGTTTTCAAGCAAATTGAGGTCAAAACTCACATTTTTGGAAGAGATGATGGTGCCGTTGGGTTGGAGTATTTGATATGATCTGAAGTCTGGGTTGTAGCCAATAAGCTTACCTTCAAGACCTTTAGGATGAGACTTCCGTCCTTTGCTTCTGTGCGCATTGAGGTAGATGACTGTGGCTCCCAGCAGTTTGAAGCAGGACAGAGGGATGGAGCTCTTGTGCATCAGTTACCATGGATAGATTTTGTTTCCTCTTCTGGAAATTTGATTGAGACTGAGACATCAGGCCTTGAGGAAATCAGGCCAGTGCCAAACGGGTAGTTTAGATGAGCTGATGGTGGATCATACACTTTTTACTATGGTTTGATTTGCCCTTTCTGCCCTGCCATAATGTTTGGGATGGTGTGGTTTGGAGATCAGTTGTTTGATAAAGTTTTCCTTGCAGAATTGAACTAACCTATTGTTTCTGAACAGCGTCCCTCCATCCAAACACAATTCACAAGGGAAGTATCCCAGTTTCAATTTTGGGTGTTCCAAAATTATAATGAGGACCTTGGTGGTTTGGTCCTTGCCTTGAAGTGGTATTCCACTCAGGTAGCTGGAGTAGTTGTCCACAACTGTGGGGATGAATCTTTCTTGTTGCACAGAAGGGGGATTGATTGGGCCAATAAGATCTAGATGAAATTGCTCAAAGGGTTTTGAGGCGCTTGCAGATTAGAGCTTAAAGGGTGCTTTGGTGATATTTCTCAGGGCCCATTGCTTGCAGTAGAATCTGTAAACATTGTTGGAGTTGAGCTTGATGTTGCCAATGTCCTGGAGTCGACTTGTTGAGGAAAGACCAAGAGAAAGGTGCAGTTCTTTCAAGCTTCTTTCTTGGCAATCATTGACCAAAAGGAAGCAGTGGTCCTGTCCAACTGACTTTGGGTTCTGCACTACAAAAAGGTTGTTGTAAAATGCCCCTTGGATGCAGATCACGCCTTCAGAATAGATTTTAAAATTTTTTTTTTCTGCCCAGAGACTGCATCCCTTTTCCATTAGGATTCCTGGACTGATGAGTTTGACCACAATCCCTGGGACGTAGAGAAATTGTGTGAGGAAAATGACTTGATTCTTCCAGGTGAGCTTCACTGTGCCAGTTCCCTCAATGAGGAGATTGGCTCTGTTCTTCCCCATGGAGATGCTTTTGCCTGCAGATTTGTTGAGAGAGATGAAGAATTTCTGGTTTTTGAAAATATGCGCAGAGGCACAGCTGTTGATGAGGATGTTTTGACTCGTGAGCACCTTAGATTTGATCCATTTGGTGACAAAAGCTTGGTAGTGGGCCATTTCATTTCTAGGTTTCTGTTTCTCCTTCCACTTGGCCTAGTTTTTTATCCACCATTCTGGTGCTTTGTCTGGATGGAGTTGAAAGCATTCCTTTTTGGAGTGATTCTTGTCTTGTTTAGGGTTGTTGAATCCCTTGAAACATTGGTTGGACTTCTTGTTCTTGAACTTTTTCTTGCCTGTCATCAGAAATGTATCTGAGAGGGAAGCTGGGTTTTTGATGTTCTTGGCCTTGACCTTGTTATTTGACTGGGTGAGATGGTTGCAAAAAAAGTAGACATGAATGGTTTTGTTGGAGTGCATTAGTTGTCTCTTGAGATCCTGAAGTGACAAAGGGAAAACCAAATAGAATGAGATAAGCAAGAATATCTTAAGGCAGGTTGATTCCAATGTCCATCATTTTCTTGATTTCTGTCCTGACCTTGGTAAAAAATCCCTCTATATTGTCTTCTTGAAAGGAGATGTGAATAAAATTTTTAAAAATCCTGGCTCTGTTGGAGGCTTCAGAAGAAAAATATTGCTCTTTAATGGCGGTCCATATGGATTTTGCTGAGTTTATATTTTCTGGCTTAATTATGTTGTTATGCGTGATTGAGTCAACCTTAGAGATGAGGAGCAATTGGATTTTGTAGCTATCTTGATCAGAGAGCAGGATGGACCCTGATTTGAGCACATGTACAATTCCTCAAAGTTTGAGCAGAGAGTTCAACTTATCTTTCCAGATACCGTAATTGTGCTCTGAGAGAAGAGGGATTGTCTCAAGAGCCTTTTTGAGCATAAGCTGTCTGAAACCGTCATGTCCAATTCTGTTTGAAGAGGTTGAGGCCATGGTGACTCCAGCTGGTTTCTTCAGTCAATGGAGTGTTTTGCTTTTATAACCGTGATGAAGAACTGAGAATTAATTCAAAAGAAACCAGCGTGGTGAAAGGAATAAGGACAACAAGATTGAATGAGAAAACAAAATGGGAGGTCTTGTTGAGAGTCAAGAGATACCAACAAGTCATTGAAGCAGTTGAGGTGGTCAGCACAAGGTTTGATGGTGATGGCCTGGCATCAATGGATTCAGAATAGGTTGTGAGGGTTGGTTGTGTTCGGGGTTATTAAGCTGAAGTCAGGCATCAAGAAATCAAGGACAAGAGAAAGCTTACTCTTACCATTTAAAGGACTTTGAGCTTTGAGGCGGTGACAATGGTTGAGTTGATGTGTTTGAGGCTTGCTGGATGATGCAGGTGAGGTGATTTGATAAAATGATGAGGAGTGAGAGTGATAAGATGAGAAGAGAGAACAAAAGAAACAGAAGATGGAAAAACAATGGGATGAGTAACCAGAGAAGAGAAGACAAGAGAATGGTAAGAATCAAGAGGAGGAAACCCCAAGTCCCTTCTGCCTGGTTCCTGTTTGGAAGTCACCCCGGGGTACCCGGGGTGCGCATGGTGATTGCAATCTCAGCCAGGAGGAGATACTGTTGAGCAGGCATTACTGTTGACAGAAGTCAAAAAATTCAACAAAACATATTGATGTTCATTATAACTATATATGTGATGCAGAAAATTGCAAAGAGATAGTGTTACGGTACATGCCCACTGGGGCAATGATTGTGTATATCTTAACTAAGGCATTAGATAGGTAAAAACATCAAGGTTTTGTGTCTAGTATGATGGGCCTCCACTTCCCATTGGACATCATGTGGCCACTTGGGCCTATGTGGATTTTATTGATTTTGGGCATTTGGGTGCCAAAACATGTTTTCCAAGTAGTTTGGGTGGCAGGCCTTGACCGGCCTGTCAGGGTTGATGGGCCAACTTAGCCAGATGGGCTTATCTGTGCATTTATGGGCCCAAGGATTATCATGGACATACTTGGTCAGAGGGGCTGGCCCGCCAAAGTATGTTTTTGGGGTCATTGGGCCTTGGCCGCCCATTGGGGCCGCTGCCTGTGTTGTGGCCCACTTGGGGCTGCTTGTTTCTCACCTGGGGCCTGAAGGCCCGTGCGGGGCTGCGGCCCAGTTTGCACCACCCAGCTGGTTGCAGCCGCGGGGGCTGGGGTCCCCTGCCTCCCTCCCTCCCCTTGCTTGGTCCTGAGGGGTAGGGAGGATGGCTGGTCTCTCCTTGACCAGAACAGCCAGCCAGTTGCAACAAAGGCAACAAGTGATGTGGGAGGGGACTTGATCACCCCCCCACCTCAATACCAATGACAATGGGGTTATCTAACCCCCCATTACCAAGGGGGAGGCAACCAAGGGGGCTGGGTGGGCCTGACCACCACCCAGCTCACCTTCTGTGTGATGACCCCTGGGGGTATTGACCCCCAGGGGCCCTGGAGGGGGATTTGATCACCTCCCCAGGGTATTTGAGAGAAGGAGGGGGGGCACCCACACCCGCTGGTTGCAGCTCCCCCCTCATGAGTTCTTGGCCACACCCAGAGTGATTCTGGGTCCACCCTGGCCATTGTGGGGGCCAGGGGCCTGGTTGTTGGAGGAAACCAGGCCTGTGAGTGTATATTAAGGGAAAGTACGGTTATAAGAGAGATTTAACCAGGTAGCAGGGCTGGTTTTAATAGACAACCAGCCAGGGTCTGAACAGCAAGGGGCTGGTTCAGCCCTGTGAGGGTGGAAACACCAAATTTGACTGTTACAGGCTTTCAAAAGGGTTCAGAACTAATGCAAAGTGGGCTGAGTAAGCCCAAACCAAGTAACAGGGCTTGTAGAGCCTGTAGAGACCATTTGGGGCGGAATTTTTGCCTTTTGCTTGTCATTACATGAGCTCCACATGAGCACCATCTTTTGTATTAAAGGAGCTCTTTTCCCTGTTTTTTTCCATCAATTCATTCATCAATTAATTCAAATTCACATGTGTGCCATTGCCTCTACCTCAGATTAAGGATCAATCATAAGACATTATTTTCTCAGCATTTTCTTGCTTTAAATACTGCTCTTTGACTAAGCTTTGGGGCAAATAATTCTCACAATTACCAGTCTGAGATTTTTGCATGCTGGGATCATCTTCCCAAGACGCATCCAAGAACACTTCTATTGCGTTTGGGTGAGGAAGGTGTTTGAGTTACAATTGGTAATTTTGAGTTGACTTCAGATATTTCCAGGTATTTTTTAGTTTTTTCCAGTTTTTAATCCCTTGATTAACATTAAATTGTGCCAGACTTGATACAGCAAAGCTGATATAAGGCCTGGTATAGCAACCTATGTGATTAAGAGACCCTTTTGCAGCCCAATAGTTGGAGTTCAATGCCTTGAAGGCTTCATGCTCCTCATTGGTGGCGGTTTTGAGTTGATGATTGCAAGTTAGAGGCATAGATGATCCTTTACAATTAGTTAGACCCAATTCTTCAAGACCATGGTGAATGTGGTTTGGTTGACTGAAGAGTATTCTGTAATTCTGAACTTCTATCTTTATTCCAGGAATGGTATTTGGATCTTTACATTAGAATCCCTTGAATTCATGTAGAATTTTTTTTTCAAAACCTTGACCATCACCCACAAGGATTAAATCATCCTTGTGAAAGAAAAGTTGAGATTTGCCATCTTCTTAAAGTTAAAGGCAACAATTGAATGATTATTTTTAAAAATCAATCTCCTTGAACCAGGTTTTCAGAGTTTGGCACCAGTTCTTGGGAAACTTTTTAAATCTTTAGAGAGACTTCTTTAATTTGAGAAATCATAAAGTTCAATTTGAGCATTTTGGAGTTTGGATTATAACTTCCTCATCTATTTCTGAGTGCAAGAATGCACTTTTCACATCAAAATTTGTACATGTTGTGAGAACTTCATTGCATACACAATTTGTCAGCTCTCTGGTACCAGGAACCTTGCAGTCCTTTAGCTAGAGAGAGTGATAAAAATACTGGAATAATAATAATAATAATTATTCCATAAATAAACGCTTAGAGGCTCAAATAAATAATATAATAAGAGCAGTTGCAAGGTTTAATTGGTTTGGCAATAAAAGGTTTTCAATATGTATATAAAAGAGGGGCCAGATAATACTACTGGGGGTATTTACAGACAAAGCAAACTCTCTTCAAGGGGCCTCCTTAGGCAGTTTAAGAGCCTTGGAATGAAGATGGGTGCCTTAGAAAGGGCTTATTTCACTAATGGCCAGGAATAACAGCACAGTGGCCAAGACAGAAAGGGAAACACTCACTCTGAGCACTTTACCACAAAAATCCTGCAATAATAAGAAGGGTTTCAGAGCAGTTGAGGTGTGTTTGCTTGACTAACTTCAGTGGTTGATTGGTTATAAGAAATAAATAATAATACTACATACTTGGTCATAAATCACTTGCTTAGATTCTTCATAAGCACTTGACTAACAATGACACGGTTTCTGATTGATAATAATAATTCCTTGTATACTGATCTTGGAATAATGGATCCAAAGAGGTCTGTATAAATATCTTTTTGGGGTGATTTTGAGCTTCTCAGGGCACGTAGAGAGGGTTCTACTCATGGGATGGGGCTGAAAAGCCATTCAGGGAAAGATTAGACGTCCACTTGGTGCTGTCAATCAGCTTACTTTAGGTCTGCTGGATTTCTTTACTATTTTAGCCACAGGATCTGTTAATGAATTATGGCGTAAATTTGATCATTCTGCAATCATCCTGCATTTGTACTATTAGTATTGCTTTAAAGTGAACAAATGTGGACGTTTACTAATTTTCCATCATCTGCTGATCACGTAGATAATTTTTAATAATTTTTATGAACACTCCTTATGGTGTTTTGTGGTCTTCAAGGATCAGAGTCAATGATTTATGTGGAAATCCTTGAACTTTGATTTATTATTAAAAAATGTTCTAAACTTAATTTTTATTAATTTTTTTTAAGTTTTGATCTTTTTAGACTATTAATAATGCATATGTCAACTTGTTACATATTCCAGGCAACCCTAACTAGGTTGTAGCTCTTCTGAGCGGTACCTGGTTGTCAGATTAGTCACAACAGATCCAGAGGCGGGGATCAGTCAGTACAGATGCGGGCAAGGTAGGATCCGCTGTGTGCGTGGCAGAATTAGCTGCGCGAGGGTCTCTAGTACGCGGGAAACTGCTACTACAAGTACGTAGGGGTATTTAATGATGCCGGCCTGCGCGCGGGAATTGTGACACAACACATTTCCGCATGTAACTCCTGAAACATACACAACACCTCAATTCTGAGTGAATTTTAGGTGTAAAACCTATACGTGACAACACGTGTGAAATGTTAAAACGGCCAAAAGGTGCCATACTGGTGTTGTAATTTTTAGTACTTTTCTTTTTAATTATTTTAAAAATGTAAGGACTTGGATTTCAAGGGTGGGGTCAGTGAGTGACCCTACCTAATTTTTAGTGTGGAATCCATTTCTTTGATAATATTTATGGATTTCTCACTCCTTCTCTTGTTAATTTAGATATTCTTATTTTTTATAGTTTTGTGTTGCTATTACAGGTTACTCTGTACATAGTAGCAAGCTTACACAATTAATAAGCACAGGGTTGATCGCTTGACAGTGGGAGCAGAGGTTTCAAAGTAGTCTATTCCCTTGATTTGATTGAAGCCTTGGACACAAAGCTGCATCTTGTATTTCACTGGATCCCCATGGAATTTTTCTTTCAATTTTTAAATCCAATTTTTCCAAAGAGGATTCACAGGTTCTGGACCATCATAATTCTCCAAAACCCAAAATGATTCTATGGATGAAAGCTTGACATCCAAGGTGGCAATCCCTTTGTCGCTTTCCTCACATGCCACTGCCTCTTTGTAGCTCTTGGGTTTGTAATAATGAAAGAAACCATAATGCTGAGGGGGCCTAATTGAGAAATCTCTGAGACTTCTTGTCAAGCCACCTTTTTGATGCAACTGCTGAGGCTGAGATTGAGATTTTATGGATGGAGGATCACTAGGAAAATTCACAACCTCCGCTTCCAATGAATCCCAGTGGGATGATGAGCTGAGATCTTAGTTTGAGGACAAATCATCTTCTGAGAAAGTCCTGTATTTTGTGAAGGAAGGGGACTCTTTGCATCAATACTTGTCCTGTGGTGGATCCCTTGAGACTTTGACGTCCCCACTACAAGAGTCTTCCACCCATTCATTGGTTGAGATTTTGAAGATTGAGTTTTGAGGATTAGGCATTATCAAGAACTTCACATCCTTAGTGCAGATGATAGAATGAGATTTAGTTAGAACTCAATACAAAAAGAAGAGAGGATTGAAGCCTACTAAGATCCCTTCCTCCCCCTTTTCTTTAAATTTTTGACCCCTAGTGCGCTGGCACAAAAGTTAGACACAGGGACTGCCTATAGGTTTCAGGTAGGATGCTGGTAAGGCGTAGCCGGGTATTTGAAACCATGGAAATTTGTGTTTTTCCTCCCTAGAGATCTGGTTGAGAATTAGTGAAATTGGCTTGATTGCTTCATGCCATAGGTTAGCAGAAATCCAAGCATCTTTCACAATCATTCTGGTTGATTCAATGATTGTCCTATTTGCTTGTTCTGATTTTCTGTTGTATTCCAGATGATAATGTTCTGAGATTATCTGCCAAATATGGTTGTTGTCATAGAATTTTTCCAACTTGCCATTGAAAATTGCAGAACCACTGTTTGAGAACACTTCTGCAGGGAAGTATCCTCTGCGTTGATGTTCTTTTGCAATCAGGTCAATGATGATATCTGAATTTTCCACTTTTTAGCCCAGGGGAAATTCTCCAATGTATCCCAATGCATTGTCTTTTAAGGTTAGAATGAATCAATGACCTCCCTTGGATTGTGGCTTGAGAGGACCCATGAGATCTAGGTTAACTTTTTCAAAAACTTTAGTTGCTTCTGCTGAGGTTTCTTTGAACAATGACTTGGTGATTTTGCCTTTGACGCAGTGAATACACTCAAAATTTCTCTTTAAATTGGATGAAATATGTGTTGTTACTCCTTTCAGTCTTGTGATGGAGGCATCATCATAGCTGCAATGGATTTCTAAAAGTTCCTCTTCAGCAGTGAACGCCAAATTTGCTGAGTGACTTCAAATTTGAGTTTGATTGAACAAGGGGGTTTCTAGTGAATACAAATTTTTGATGATTGTCCCGTTGAAGAATTTGCAACCATCCTTGAAGAAATTAAATTTGTTGTTTTCTTTCCAGTAACATGCAACCTTCTTGATTGAGAGCTCTGGTGCTGATGAGATTGATGGTTAGACTAGTTAAATAGAACACGTTTGATAATTTGAGCGTAAAGTTATCCCAGATCAACACAGCAGTTCCTCTGCATTTTATTTTGAGTTTGGCTCATTCTTTGCCAGTTTTGAAGAGCTGATTGTTACAGGGAGACATGTCCTTGAAGTATTGAATTTTTTTAATCATTTGAATCAACACCTCACTATTTAGAATGAGCTTTGATCTTGGGTCCCCATGATTAAGCCACAGGGAGAGAAGATCAAGGTAGTGTGCAACAGTATTAGTTCTTTTTTGATTTTTATATGATTTCCACTTCAATTGTTCTTCCTTCCACCAGTCAGGAGCCACTTCAGGATTGAGGTGCCAGCAGTTGTTGAAGGAATGATTCTTGTCTTGTTTAGGATTATGACAAGCTTTGGTGCACCTCCGGCGTTTTCTGTGCTTGTCATTGGAATTTGTTTCCATTGGTTTAGTGTTGGTCAAAGAAACTTCCCTTGTTGAGTGTAGATTGCCTTGGGTTTTTTGCACCTTAGATTGATTCATAAGCTGAGTTAAGTGATTGAGGACTCATTCCACCGTAAGTTCCTTGTCTGTGTGCAGGATTTGAAATTTGAAGTCTTTCATTGATTTGATAAACTTGAAAAGCAAGAGATATGCCACAAAGTTGTTGGGGAGGATGATTCCAACTTCTGCCATATTCTTTGGAAACACCTTTGTATTAGTAATTAATTATTCAATCTCTTCCTACAAAATTTTCAAATAAAGAAAATCATTGAAGTCCCTAGCTCTATTTGATGCTTGTGATGACGCATATTTGTCAATGATTGCCTTCCATAGTAACTTTGCTGATTCTTGTTTTGAGGTGTAAAAATTTTATTGTGTGTAGCAGCCTCTAGCCTAAATATGATGATCAGCTTTATTTTATCATTCAAGTCCTTTTTCAGCACTGAAAATCCATCATTGATGGAAATGGAGTATCCAAAAACATCTTGGATTGTGTCCATCTTATCATTCCAAAATCCATAATTGTCCTTGCTCAATCTAGGAATAGTGTTGAGAGCTGACTTGATCATTGCTTGACAGAATCCTTTGGAAATGGGGGCAGCCATCATTTCCGAGTTATTCAAATCTAGAATGATTTGAGAATTGAGTATTGAGAGAGCCTTATGGATTTCAACTGGGTTAAATTAATTAATTGATAAGACTGAGAAATGAGAAATGCCGCATTGGATGAAAATACAGGCAGGAACACAGACAGGAAGTGTGATCTTTCAAGAGCTATGGCTTGAGGACAGTATCAAGGAGAGTGGAAAAGTGAGCAAAGAATGAGGTGAAAAGGAGACAGTGATATGAGAAGAGACAAGAGACTAAAAGGAGACAAGCGGTAAAAGGAACATCAGAAAAAGAACCAAAAGGAAAGATTTGAGAGGTTGTAAAGATGGTTAAAGGATGTTCTTCCAATTATGGATCACTATATTTGAAGTATCCTTAATGATGGTGAGTGTGCCTGCTTCACTGAATGAGAGATGACAAAGAAATTAACAGTTTTTCTTGCTGCTGCATGTTCTTGAATGCCTGCATATATTGCTGGTTTGCCCTGTGGCACTTTTACTGGTTGATTTTTTTGGTATCACATGCTTTTGACTACATGCATTTCTGTTTGGTGCTGGGGCTGTTTGGTACTGGTGGTTTATTTTTTATCACAGGCTAATGGCTGCATAAATTTCTGTGTGTTTCTGAGATCTTTTGGTACTGGTAATTTGTTTGGTATCAAATGCTATTTGCTGCATAAAATACTATGTGGCACTGTGGTTTTTTGGTACTTGCTGAGACTGTTTCCACTTCCTCCTGCCTATACTGTTCCTTTATGCTCCTGCACAGCCTTCTGTATGTATATTTTCTTGCATTCTGGGTGTGGTGATGGGAGCTGAATTGTAGCACTGCCTCCTGTATCTTTATTGCTGAATTTGAGCTGAGGTGACAGTGTTGGTGTATGGTCCAGGTGTTGAGGGTAAGCTGTTACTTTTATGTACTTGAGGTTTTCCAAGGTATGTCTCTATGCCTTCCACAGAGATGTGACATCTGGTATGATATAAGTTTGCCACAGTTGAAGGTTTCTTGGGCTGTATCTTCTAATCCATGAGGGATAGGGGGTACTTTGGCTGAGTGAATATAGGTTATTTTTGATGTGGAATCGAGTTCTGAGGTTAATTTGAGGGTTTGAGATTTTTTTATACTATAAAAGTGAGTCTGATGGCCATAGGACAGGTTTGGTCTACAATACTGCTCATTGTCCCACCTTCATCTTGCAGGGCTTGTCCTTGCATGTAAGGAACCAGCCTGCTCTGCGCCCGCGTTCCCCCTCACCAAAACACCATCTAAACTCCCCCCAACTTGGCTGCTCTACCCAGTGGTTTGAAATCTTCCCCTCCATCCAAAGAAAAGACTTGTGCTGCTGCATCCAATCCCACATGGGGAACGTTTGCAGATTGTTGTCCCAAAACACCATCCAAATGTTACCCCTGCCAAAACCCATCCAAACCAATCCTCTCTTTTCCCAACCAAACTATTGACACCCAATCCCTTCCCAATCCTTTCCTGAAGCCCCTGTCACACGTGTCCCTTGCGCCAATCCTGAACCCCTTCCTAGCTGTGATGGCAACCCATCTACCATTGAGCTATCTTCTCCGCACTCCCAGCGCTCCAATCCCTTAAGCACCACATGCATTCTCCTTGCAGTCAAAAGGGGACAACCTCTGAGAATTATTGGCCCACAAGCTTAGTCAAAGAGCAGTACTTAAAGCAAAAGAGATGCTGAGACAATAATGTCTTATGATTGATCCTTAATATGAGGCAGCAGAAATGGCACACTTGTGAATGTGAATGAATTTGTGAATTGAATGGATGGAAAACAGCAGGGAGAAGAGATCCTTAAATAAAAAAGATGGTGCTCATGTGGAGTTCATGTAATTACAAGCAAAAGGCAAAAATTCCGCCCCAAATGGGCTCTACAGGCTCTACAAGCCTTGGTAATTGGTTTGGGCTTACTCAGCCCACTTGGCATTAGTCCCTGAACCCTTATGACCAGTCAGTACCGATGGAATTTGGTGTTTCCACCCTCACTGGGCTGAACAAGCCCCTTTTGCTTTTCATAACCTGGGTGGTTGTCCCTTACTACCAGCCCTGTTACCCCTCTGACCATAATTACCGGCTGGTTACCTCATGCAACCAGCCCCTGGCCCCTCATACGGGCCAGGTGGGACCCAGGACTCACCTGGGTCTGGTCTCAAACTCACATGGGGGGATTTAACCGGCAGGCATGCCACCTCCCCCCCTCTTTCCTACCTAGGTGACCAGAAGGGGTGGTCAGATTCCCTGCTTGTTTACTGGGATGCAATTTGCCCCAGGCAAACCATTGAAAAGAGTGGGCTGGAGGGGGATCAGGTCCCCCCAGCCCTTGGGGCCTCCCCCCTGGTAACAGCAGGGGGGGGGGGAGAGCGCCCTGCTTGGCTTGGTGGGAGGGTGATCAGGTACCGCCCACTGCATTGTTCCCTCTACCACCAACAGGTGGGAGGGTGATGAAATCCCCCCCATCCTGGTTGGTTTCCACATGCAACCAACCTCTTGCTAGTCCTTGATTAGGGGGAGGACCAGCCATCCTCCCTCCCCCTCACAACCAAGCAAGGTGAGGGAGGGAGGCAGGTGCTCCCAGCCACTGCGGCCACAAATGGGGCCGCGGTCTGGCACACAGTGGGTGGGAGGACTCCAAACGCAGTCCCCTGCCTCATACAACGGCCCTGCATGGGATTTTGTGCCCCCCAAGGGGCCCCAGAGAGAAAGAAGCAGCCCCAAGCAGGTGGCAGCCCCAATGGGTCGCCAAGGCCCAAAAACCCTAAAATACATACTCTGGCAGGCCAGCACATCTGGCCAAGTATGCCCAAAATAAAGCTTGGTCTCATTTATGCTCAGATTAACCCGTCTGGATAAGGTGGCACATCCACCCTGGCGGGCCTGTTAAGGACTGTGTCCCAAAAGACCTAGAAAAAGTGTTTTGGTGTGCAAATGCCCAAAAACAATAACATCCACATAGGCCCACATGGCCCACGGGATGTCCAATGGGCCGTGCAGGCCCATTTGTGCATCCCATTTGGATTACACAATAATATCCACATTACCTGAGTGCATCCATATCTTAACACACCCCCTTAATCCAAAAGGGATTCCATACGCATACTGGACATAGAAACTTGATGTTTGTTCCTATCTAACACCTTAGTTCAGATATCCACAATCATTGCTCCAGTGGGCATGTACCATAACACTATCTCTCTGCAGCTCCCTGCATCATGTATAAAGTTATAATGAACATCAATATATTTTGTTCTTGAATGGAACACTTGGTTTTCTGCCAATGCAATGGCACTCTGATGATCAGAATAGAAAAACGCAAACACTTGGGGTTTATGAGTATCCTCTAAGACCTTTCTCAACCACTTTGCCTCTTGTGAGGCTGACAGGTACACTCTGTTCTCTGCTTCTATTGATGAAAGACTTATTTCTGACACCTTCTTAGACATCAATGACACTAGATTCTTTCCTAAAAAGAACAAAAAACCACTTGTTGATTCCCTATTGTTGCAATCTGCCCAACTTGCATCAGAATAACCAACAAAATAAAAATTTGCTGACTTTGAAAACTGCAGTCCCAGACTGCTTGTTCCGTTAAGATACCTCATAAATCTCTTAAAATCTGACCAATGCCTCATGCTAGGTCTCTCTAAGTGTTGTGAAAAACACCAATTGCAAATTCAATATCTGGTCTTGTACATTTCCCCAAAAAATTTAAAGATCCAATGGCTGACCTATAATCATTCCTGGATTGGAAAAACTCCAGATGATTTTCATCTGCAGACTTTTCTAACCAAATGTAAGACTGCATTGGAGTACCAAACTCCTTTTCATCCTCTAAGCCATACTTCTTAAGTAGAGCTAACACATAATGGTTTTGATCCAACATGATCCCATTATTTCTCTTACTAACTTTCATTCCCAGAACCTGTTGTGCCAGGCCAAGATCTTTTATCTTGAACTTCTTTTTTAATGCCTCCATGGACCTCTCTCTACCATTCCAAATAATCATAATGTCATCAACCCATACAAACAAAATTGCATCCTTTCTCACAAAGAGAAACAGGGTCAGCCTCACTTGGCCTGAAACCAGTCCCTATCAGTTTCTTACTCATGTTGCTATACCATGACCTATCTGCTTGCTTCAATCCATACAGGGATCTACATAGCTTTAGGAAATATTCCCCTTTATCCTCTGAGAGGAAACTTCTCACACAGATTTTCTTCATATTTTCTGGCTTGGTCTCTACCAGCCAGTACTTGAAACTTTCAGGAATTGACATATAAACAGTCTCCTCTTCTCCAAGTTTTGCATTCAAGTATGCAGTCACAAAATCAGCCTTTCTGATTTCTTCACCCAACTCCACTGCCAAAGCAATGATGTACCTGAAGGTGGACAGCCTTCCAGTTGGTGAAAAAGTTTCTTGAGAATCAATACCCTCTTTCTTCTTGAAGCCTTGTGAGACGCATCTAGCTTTGAACCTCTTCAAAACTCCATTAGTATCAAACTTCTTATTCAACACTAACCTAGACCCAACAATGGTCTTTCCTTTTGGAAGTAAATCCTGCTTAACCACTTCAAACAAACTATTACTTTCCAGATAATCAAATTCCTCAAAAATAGCTGTCTTCCAATTGGCTCTATCATGAGAATTCATAGCTTGGCCAAAGATATTTGGGTTAACCCTATTACTCATTTCTGAAATTAAATGTAGAATCTCATTAAGCATACATTGTTCCCAAAACATATCTTCTTCATATTCTGCAGAAGCATAATGGGAATTCCATTTCCCATAACTATCAACAGGTATCCTACTCCTTCCACTCCTTCTAACTGGAGGTGGAGGTTCATCAGGTTCTGATTCCACAGACTCCCCTGAAGCGGGTACTGAACCCTTGTGTGGCATGTCTGCCATCTCAACATCATCAATAATGATATTCTCTACAGCATCTGCTGATGAAATAGTCTCCAATGCTATTTCCTGCTGTGATTACTGAACAGCCCTATCTTCACTTCTTTTGAGTGGAAAGGTAATTTCTTCAAATTTTACATTCCTACTATGTATAAACTTCCTTGTCCCTGGAAAAGAAATCCTATATGACTTACATATTAAATAATAGCCTAAAAGTTCCCCTGTTCTGGCTCTAGGATCTAACTCTCCAACCATTTCATTATGATGGACACTATAATACACTAAGCAACTGATTGTTCTTAGGTGTGATGTTTTGGGGTACAACTTCCAAAACAGATAATGCAGACTTGTCCCATTAACACTTACAATATTGTGCAACAGACACACTGTGCACACCCACTCAGCCCATAAAAACTTTGGCAAACGAGATTGAGACATGACAGTTCTGACTTTGTCCAATAGAATCCTATTCATTGTCTCAACTTTTCCATTGTTTTGTGGAGTACTTGCAGTATTAACTATATTAGTCATACCATAATCATTCAACAGTTTCTCATACTCTTTAATTAAAAACTAACCCCCTCCATCAGTAATAACTGTCTTTATCTCCCTCATCAAACCATTCTGTTTCCAGACTTTGAGGATTACTGAAACCTCCTCTGTGATCTGATCCTTTGATCTAATTGTTTTCACCCAAAAATAATCAGTTGCTGTATCAACCTAATTGATGAAGTACTTTGCCCCCCCAAGGGACACTGGTGAAAATGGCCCTTCCAAATCAATTGAAAATTCCTCTCTAGAAACTTCTGTGCAATATCTGCTCTTTGAGAACACATTTCTGGTATTGGCCCCTAAAGTACAACTTTCACAGTTGCTTTCCTTTACCTTATGGCCACTCCTATTGTGAGCAACAGTGATCAGAGCTGAAAAATTGAACAAGTTTGCACCAAGAAACTCATGCTGAACTTGTCCACTCAAGGTAGTTCTCCCATTCAAATCAATAAAAAACTTATATTCTTTAAGATAACAAATCTGGAAACCTTTTTTCCATAGAACTCCAAGAAACACAAGTTTATAAAGCAAATCTGGTACATAGAACAATTTATCAAAAGATATTTTGAAACCCAAGTGATTTGAAAGAATAAATTTCCAACTCCTTTAATCTGAATTATTCTTCCTTTTTGGCCAATATTACAACACCATCAAAATCTATAAGATTTGAAAACAAGTTTGGCTCAAAAAACAAGTGGTCTGTACAACCAGAATCAATCAAAACAAGAAAATCCTCCTTCAATCCTCCTACAAGGAAAGAAGAATTATCAGCCACTGATAAGCTCTTATCATCAAGATTAAGATTAAATACTTCATAATCAATCAAGTCCATTTCTTGATCCTCATCAATTTTAGCCTTCTTGTTGGGGACCTATTCCTCAACAGCTTGTTCCATTGAAATATCCACTGCCACCATAGCAACATTTTCCATGGAAAGGTTGACCTCTTTGTCTTCCTTTTCACTTTCCTCGGATTTCTTCCTCTTCTTGACCTCCTTGAAATCCTTTGCATATTGCCGCTTCTTCTGAAAATTAAAACACACGACCTTTGATAGATTTCTTTTGGCATTTGCCTTCTTCCAGGATTTTACTGCCTTGCCCACCAGAGCAGTTCCTGTGCCCTCCTTCATTTTAAATTGAATATCATCCTTTTCAATCCTTCTAAGCACATCCTCTCCTCCAGGAAGGGGATCCAATTGAGATATAATCCTAACCAAGGACTCATATTCTTTTGGAAGATTTTAAAGAATTAAGAGTGACAAAAAATAAGGATCCATGTTCAGCCTAGATGACTTGAAATTAGCAATAATTGATCTTGCCTCCCCCACAAAATGTTTGCAGTTGAAAAATTTCAACTTGAACAACTTATTGAAAGCAATTCCTTCCTGATGGACAGAGTCACCAGCATACTTGGCCTTGATCATTTTCCATAAAATGCTACCAATTCTTATCTGTTCCTCCTTTAAAGTCTCAGCAACCCATGCCATATGAAGTTCAACCAAATGCCTAAGAATGAGATGATAAGAATTCTTCTCTACCTCTGAAATAATCAAAGTGTCATCTGAATCCATAATCTCCCCACAACAAATGTTGTCCAACTCACTGTCCATTAAGACAGACCAAGCACTATAGTTTAGGCCATTCAAAACAATATTGGTGGAGCTGGACTCTGGGATATAGGACATCTTCTTGGAAAAATTAACGTCTTTGAGGTTGTCCAGAGAATAGGTATAAGAGTCTATTCTGCTTGGAAGTAATGATGATGATGGTACTGATAATGTGTAAGAATTATTGGCCCACAAGCTTAGTCAAAGAGACGTACTTAACGCAAAAGAAATTCTGAGAAAATAATGCCTTATGATTGATCCTTAATATGAGGAAGAGGAAATGGCACACTTTTGAACGTGAATAAATTTGTGAATTGAATGGATGGAAAATAGCAGGGAGAAGAGCTCCTTAAATAAAAAAGATGGTGCTCATGTGGAGCTCATGTAATTACAAGCAAAAGGAAAACATTCCGCCCCAAATGGGCTCTACAGGCTCTACAAGCCTTGGTAATTTGTTTGGGCTTACTCAGCCCACTTGGCATTAGTCCCTGAACCCTTATGACCAGTCAGTACCGGTGGAATTTGGTGTTTCCACACTTTATGGGCTGAAAAAGCCCCTGTTTCTCTTCATAACCTGGCTGGTTGTCCCTTACTACCAGCCCTGTTACCCCTCTGACCATACTTACCGGCCGGTTATCTCATGCAACCAGCCCCTGGCCCCTCATACGGGCCAGGTGGGACCCAGGAATCATCTGGTTCCGGTCTCAAACTCACATGGGGGGATGTAACCGGCAGGCATTCCACCTCCCCCGTTCTTCCTACCTAGGTGACCAGAAGGGGTGGTCAGATCCCCTGCTGGTTGCCTGGGACGCAATTTGCCCCAGGCAAACCATTGAAAAGAGTGGGCTGGAGGGGGATCAGGTCCCCCCAGCCCTTGGGGCCTCCCCCTTGGTAACAGGGGGGGGGGGGGGAGAGCACCCCGCTTGGCTTGGTGGGAGGGTGATCAGGTCCCCCCCACTGCATTGTTCCCTCCACCACCAACAGGTGGGAGGATGATGAAATCCCCCCCCCCCCCACCCTGCTTGGTTGCCACATGAAACCAACCTCTTGCTGGTCCTCAATGAGGGAGAGGACCAGTCATCCTCCCTCCGCCTCACAACCAAGCAAGGGGAGGGAGGGAGGCAGGGGGCATCAGCCACTGCGGCCCACCCACCCCGGCATATCTGACCAGCTGGGTGGCAAGCCTGGGGCCGCTTCCTTGCACACAGTGGGTTGGAGGACTTCAAACAGAGTCCCCTGCCCAATACAACAGCCCCGCGCGGGCCATTGGGCCCCGCAAAAGGCCCCAGAGAGAATAAAGCGGCCCCAAGTGGGCTGCAACATGGGTGGCGGCCCCAATGGTCCGCCAAGGCTCAAAGACCCTAAAATACATACTTTGGCAGGCCAGCCCGTCTGTCCAAGTATTTCCAAAATAAATCTTGGGCCCGGTTATGCTCAGATAAGCCTTTCTGGCTAAGGTGGCACATCCAATGGCGGGCCTGTTAAGGCCCATTTCCCAAAAGACCTAGAAAAAGTGTTTTGGTGCACAAATGAACAAAACCAATAACATACACATAGGCCCACATGGCCCACGGGATGTCCAATGGGCCTTGGCGGCCCATGTGTGCATCCCATTTGTATTAAACAATAATATGCACATTACCTGAGTGCATTTGTATTTTAAAACAACCTTGATTGCCATCCTTCAACATCTAAATCACCCCTCTGCCACTGCCAACTCCGGAATCCCGTTCCCCATCCCCCCCTGCACAATACCCACCACTCCCTTCCTCTCCACAAGACCCATCCACTGCCCATTGGTTCCTAAACCATGCGCAATATTTGCTCCTTCCTTCTTCTCTGGAAGAATTTTTGGCTTCCTATTGGTATCAAAACCCCACACCACAGATCTTAGAGCAGCAGGCGGATTTCACTCCTCCACACCCACTTCCATCCTATCCACCCCACCTCCCCTTTTCTGCTTCCAAGAACTTTACCTTGGCCCCCCCCACAGCTTCCCTGAACTTGGCTAGTGAAAATTCCAAGGGTTGTTTGCGCTTGATTTGTGGCAGTAGGCTCACCTAATTCTGTCCAAACCCGCTGGCCCAACAAATATCCTGTCAAAACCGACTGGCCCAAAAAATATCCTTTCCCTGCCAGAAGGACCAATCCTGTGTTTGAATCCATTGTTGGGTTCTTGCATCCCAACCGCCAATAGCTGTTATTGCAACCATACATGCATACCCCAGGTGCGGGTGTGCTAGGCTGCTGAAAACCCTCCTCCGCAAGGGGTGGCAAATTGTGCCAGTGCTGCAACATCTGGCTCATACAGATCTTGAGGTCCCTTTCCAAATCCACAATTTTTCTAGCCCAAGGGCTAGCTTCCGGTGGTGGTTCTGGGGCGGGGGAACGCGCTGCCACATAATCCATCAATTCTGCTTGCAACTGGACCCCACTGTGCAGGCTTGCCCCCCAAGCCTCCCTCTTGAAGTCACTCTCCCAAAACTGTGGTTTGCATTTTCCACACCTTACCAGTATTTTCTCCTTCAGCTTCAGCCAGTCAAGGTTTCTATATGTTAAAATTTTGGTCTACTATTAGTGTTTCCTGAATCTTGAGTGTGGAACCTATGTTGTGGTCCTCCAAATTTTGCGGACTCTGATGGCCCAATATTGAATATTTCTCATTCATTTTCATCTAGTTATTCAACCACTTGTTGGCCACTTTGTACTCAGCTTATTTAAGTCAGCTGGACCTCAAGTGAATGAAACTCATCCATTCTCCCTTACTTCAAACCGGAGTGCTCCTTCCCATGACTCCCTGGATTTGCCCTCCTCTTGGAAATATCAGACACCTCCTCATCATCACCTAATCTTTTAACCGGAGATTTCAACTTTAAATTTTGCACTATAGCCTTCCATCTTTCCCACATGGAAAAACATCTCCTTTTCAATAATGAACAAAAAAAAAGGTGCACCTTGTCCAAATCCAATGTGCCTTTGGATTCTGCAATTCTTTCATATTGTGAGATGAATCTCCCCACTTCTGAAGTGTTGAATTGAATGTTAGGGTAATCACGCAGCTTGATGCAAACAGGCCAGACAAAGGGGGGAATGGGAGTTGTAAGGGGGGTTGGGATTATACAACCCAAGGAGGAAGAAGAAAAAGTGGAAAGAATGATTGTTGGGAGGTGTTGATAGGACATTGTGTTTGGTTACCTTTGAAAGACAAGAAAAATAAATTTATTTCTGCGCAAGACCCCCAGATGTGGAAACAAGAGTCAGGAACTCTACATGTTGTCCTGAAGTTTGGAAGTTAAGGGTTAACAGACTTTATAAGGTTGAAGTGTTCCCTTGAAAGAGAGAGTGATAGAGATTTAGAGAGTAAAAGATGTATCCCTTCTATCCTTCCATTGTGGTTGTATGCTTCCCTCTCCCCCCTTAGCATGGCGGTGGGGGGGAAGGTATTATATCCTTCCCCCACACCCTAACCTAATTACAAGCGCAAGTTACAACCAAGAAACAAGGAGAATCACACTGAGTGACAAAAAAACCTTAAACCAACCCTAAAAAAGCCTATCCTCCCTCACAATCCCTTTTGCTACTACATCCATCCGGTTTTTCCTTCTCATTGCGCCCTACTCAGAGCCCCCTGTGCTTACCCATAGCTTCCCGAATCCCGTCGCGCGCCCACCTTTGAGTCCGTGCGGTTTTTCCTTCTCATGAAACCCTCCGCGCCCTGCTTGGACCACCCTGAACTTACCATGACCACCCATTGCGCCTTCCTGTAGCAACCCCATCTCATTGTCCCATTGCCGTCGCGCCCGCGTGGTTTTTCCTCTTCATGAAGCCCTCCGCGCCCTATGCAGAGCCCCCTGTGCTTAAAGTAACCACCCAACGTGCCTTCTGTAGCCATGCCTTGGTCCCCAATCCCAATACTGAGCCAAGTTGTCCTTATTGCTGAGCATCAGCACAATGCCCAAATGCTGAGCCTTCCAGCGCTCATTGCTGAGTGCGCAGGGGGCACCCAGTTAGAAATCAGGGTCTTTTAAATGCCTCCACACTGTTCACAGCTCCAGGGTTGTGAATTTTATGAGAAAAAACAATAAAAATAAAATAATTATAATGAATAAAAATAAATGAAAAATTGAAAAAAAAAAAACAAAAAAACAAAAAAAAACACCAAAAAAATATAAAAATATAAAAAAATTGAAAAAATTGAAAAACAATGAAAAATAATTTAAATAAATCAACTTTTTTTTTTTGAAAATTTCACAAATCTAGGGCCATGAATTTGATGAATAAATAAAAATGAACAATAAAAAACTCATCAAAAAATTGCCCCCCCAAAAAAACTGCAAAAATAAAAATGGGTAAATAAAAATTAAAAGGAGAAATTTAAATACAATACAGACCTGAAGAAATATAAAATTTGAATGAAATAAAATAAAACCACCTTCATGGAATATCCCTAAATTAAAAGCACCAGAAAAAAAATTTCAAGTTGTGTGAAGCTGATCCCATCATAAGAAGTAGAAAGTCTTCTTATGATGGGATCAGTCCAATAAAGTGGAACTTATTTAATTGGAAAATGTTCAATTTGAAACCTCAGGGTTGCAAAAGGGAGTGAATTGCCAATCACAACTTTTATGGGTTGCAAAGAGCCAATCACAGCCCAACAAGTAGCAAGCTAAGTTGCAAGCAACTCACACATTTCCCTGTAAAATTGGTTTCAAATGGGCGTTTGAGACCAATTTTGCATTGCAATTTTGAATTTCAATGGGGGAGTTGCAATCAAGGGTTCAAAGCCCCATTGGGGATGCATGAGTTGCAAGCGGGGGTCAAACATGTCTTCCGGGCCCATTTGGGCTACTCCCCCCTCCCCCAAATGGTCCATTTGAGGGGGATTTTGGGTACCTAGCCACCCCTGGACCACATGCGAGTGCTTTCAACCCATATCTGGGGATCTGGAATACTGTGTGGGACTGTTGGAACACAAAGAAATCTTAAAAATCAAAAATTAAAAACTCTTGACTCACACCGGGGACTATTGGACCACAAAGAAATCTTAAAAATCAAAAATGAAAAACTCTTGACACGCACCACACACCCGTTGCATAAATTAATTTTTATCAACCCAAAAGTGAGAAAAACTTTGGAGTTTTTGAATTGAAAACTGAATTGAATGCTAAATTTCTGTTGGAATTTTTGGTTTTCTGGGAAAAGTGGAAAGCCCAAGCCCTGCCAGATTAAACATGGATAAATTAAGGGACCTAATTAAAAGTTTACTTAACAAATTATGGGGGAATGTAGGGACTTCTGTGGGGAGTTGGAAAAGAAAACATTCAAAGCCCAAATTTCATCCTCATCTAGATTTAAAATTGAGGAAAAACATGTTTCTTCACAAATGGAAAAAGATGCTCTGTCAAAAGTTGAATTGACTAAAGGTGGTGGCTTCACATTTCATATGTCATTTGATTGAGGAGGATTTGGCTTGAAGAATACTAATATAAATAAGGGGTTCCAGAACCACTTGACCCTCCTCCTGTGAGAGCCTTTGATACTAGGAAAGAAGCCAAGATTCATTATAAGAAATGGGAAGCCATGCATGGCTAGGCATAAACAACTTTCAAGTTGAGGAGAGAAAAAAAATTGATCTAGCTTGTGACAGATTTGGGGTTTAAGAAGGGCCATGTCTCACTGAAAGTCAAAGGAAAACTAACGCTAGGAAGGTTGGCGGTCAATTCATGATCCATTCAAGTAGGAAAGTAGCGGATCCCACATTGCATATCTCCATTCAAAATGGCCTACACAATCATCAACCATCTGAACATCCTTCAATGCATCCTCAACTGAGGAGAATATCAGTTCAAGCATTAGATTTACTTAGGGAAGGTATGAAAGATGGGCTAAATATGGTTCATGTTAAAAGGAAATTGAGCAAGATTCATGGTTTAGAATAAAATTATGATAGAACAATCTATAACACTAAGAAAAAGATAAAGCTGGCTGAACTGGATGGGAAAGGTGTCATGGATGATGTATTGTAAATCTTCCAGGAATCCCAGTGGGTTTTCAGGTCCAAATTTTGTGGAGAGTGTCACTTAGAGGCCCTTTTCTAAGCTCATCCTGAGTCTATAAAACTTTGCAAAAAATACCATCATATTTCTTGATTGGATTTTACCTATAAAACAAATATGTACAACATCCCTATGTTGCATGTTGTAGGAATGAATTCCAACAAAAAGACTTTTGAATGGCTTTTGTTTTTTATAACAAAAGAGACATATGAGTTCTACAGTTGAGAGTTGAAAGCATTAAAGGATTTGGCTTATGATACCAAGAGGCTTCCAAAAGTCTTTGTGATGGATTGTGAGAAATCTCTTATTTTTGCTATTAAACAAAATTCCCATGGGTCACCCAGAAAGCCGTTCCCCTGGCACTTGTGTAAAAAAATACAAGCAAACTTTAAAGTGCACTTCAGTAATGAATATGAAGGATGGAAAAGTTTCATAATTATTAGGGCCCAAGTATGGGGACTCTAAAGCCAAGGGGGAGGCAGAATTAAATGATGGGAAACTCAGGGTATTCCAATATTGCTTTCTCTATTGATCTCTGCTGGGAGTGTATACTTTGAAACTTGTATACAGTGTCTCTTGAAATAAAGAAAGGATTTCCTTGATTATATGGAAAAGAATATCTTCCCTATCAAAGAGAGGTTTGTAATGGATTGGACTTGTACCTACCCAGACTTTGGAAACAAAACAAATTACAGGGGAGAAGGGTCCCATTCTATCTTCAAACAATTACTTGCGGGATCTTTGGGGAACATTTTGGATGTGTGGAAACACCTTGAAGTAAATATATTTCTTAAAAAGCCTGCCATTTTTAATGGCAGGTTTCTGAAAAAAAATAACCCCTAACTAGTTCATTTCAAAGTGGTTTTTTTCATGAAAATTGCGGGTTTCAAAAATCAAAACTGCCATGAAACACACCATTGATGCCTCATCATCCATCAACCATCCATCACATCCAAAACACCCATCCACGCCTCCACCTCAGCAAATCCATACTAATCCCATCTTCATTGAATCACACACATCTCATCTTCATCAAATCTCATCTCCATCACTTCAAATTCACATCTCCATCTTTGTCTCATCACCCCACATTGCATCACCATCTTTCTCAAAATATCCAATCCAAATTCCCGGCAGCAAGTTGAAAACACAAAAAAGCTGACTGACCTTTTTTACTATTTGAATCCCATTCAGACTCCAATGCAGCTTGTGTTTCATTGTTGGATGCAAAGCAAGCATTGTAGTTGGATGGAATTTTGAGCCAGTTTGACAGGATTATGTGACCAGCTCTCTTGAGCTGAATTGGGCCTTTGGAATCTAATGGGGGAGGATTGTTTGATTTTGGGTTCCTGAGGGATGTTTTCTTTTGTCAATTGAATTGTTTATTGGACTTGCGGGGGGAGGATTGCTGAGGAGTCATTTTAAAAGGGTAAGGGATGAAGCAATGAAGTGGTGAGAGGATGGATGTGATGAAAGAAATAATGTGTGAGAAAGTGATGAGAGTGATGAAGCAATGAGAGTGATGAACTGAAGAGAGTTATGAAGAAATGAGAGTTATGAAGTCATGAGGATAGCAATGAAGAGATGAAGAGAAATCAATCAAATTTTTGAATAAGGTTGGAGTTACAATATTTCCAATGAGGTGGGAGGTTGAAACCAGGGGTGATGATGTGGAATGATGGGTTGGGGCGGTGAAAGCATTTAAATACTTTATTTGAAAGAAAAAAATTTATTTTTAGGTAATTTTGACGCATCTAATCTGAAATAATTGGCTGCTTTCATTTTTAATGGCAGGTTTGAAATGGAGGATTTGGTTTGAAACCTGCCATTAAAAAATGGCGGGTTTGATTAACTCTGATATGCGCTATTGAAATTCAAATTGAATTAGTCCATGAAGCACTCAAAAACTTTCAAATAAATCTTGGAACAGGTCTTCCAACAGGACTATTAGCTTTGGGTTACAAATTTTCAATTGAGGAAATTAAACCCATTGGGGAACAATTTTAGGAGTTAAAGTGCAATAATGATAGCAAGGTGTGCTCCAAGTCATATTCAAGAACAATGTGCTTGCCCTGTTCCCACATTTTTGGTTAAACACTAGCATCAAGAGGATCCATTTTGCCCAAGGATTTTCATCCTCAGTGGAAGTTAGACTGTGACCCTTCCAATGAATTAAGTGGGGTTTTTTTAAGGTTAAAAATTATTGGATTGACAGATTAATTATTGGATTGACAGATTAATTATTGGATTGACAAATTAATAATTGTATTGAAAGATTAATTATTTGATTGAAATATCAATTATTGGATTGATGGATTAATTATTGGATTGACAGATTAATTATTGGATTGACAGATTAATTATTGGATTGAAAGATGAATTATTGGATTGACACATTTTTTCTTGGATTTAAAAATTGATAATTATTTTTGTTTTGACAGTTTGAAACAGATCCAGGGCTTGATGAAGAATCTCAAATGATTTAAAAGTGGAATTCCATGTATAAGGACCAACCTAAAGAAGTTAGGTCGGAGATTCTAAGGTTAATGCTTGAGAATACAGCTGCTTTGATTTCCAAGCCAAAGCTTGATCCAAAAGTGTTAAGGCCAAGCTGCGTTTGACCAAAATTGAAAGCAACCCATCATGAGCTTTTAAAATTTGAGCATTTAAAAACAGAAATTAAGTGGGAAAAAAGGGTTAGAAGTGGACCCAAAACACCAAATACAGAAATTCTTTTATTTTGAGTGAGAAATTTTTATTTTTATGGCGTAATGAACTGATGGGAAAATTATTTCTGAAATGCAAGGATGGCTCTTCATATGAATCTCATAGTTCAGAGGACAAGACTTAAGAAATGATTAAAAGGGGACCCAAAAGAAAAAAGATAGTAAGTCTTTTATTTTGAAAAATGCTCATTTTTTATGGTTTAATAAACTAATTGGGTAATTATTTCTGTAGTGCAAGGATGGATCTTCATCTTAATTTCATATTTCAGTTGAAGAGAAGGAAAGTTAATTGGGCTTGGTGCTGTTGGAATCAGATTCCTTTTGAAAGGGTGAAGCAGAATAAATGGAGGAGTAAACAAGAAGCTCATCTTTGGTGAGTGTTTATTCATTTACTCAGATTAGAATTGTGGCTAACTAATTTATGATTTTAGGAAGTGAATTACCTCAATCAAATACCTGAGAACTTACATAAGTTCTTGGGTGGGTTTTGGGATCCGGTTGGTGATGGGAATTGTGGATTTTGAGCTATTTCTAAATCACTTGGGTATGATGAGCATGGATGTTTTCAAGTAAAAAAAGTAATGATTGAAACATTGAGGAAAAATAAGACGTGCTATTCTAAGATACTTGGTGGAATTAAAGACATTGAAAAGATAGAAAAAATACTTTATGCTAATGAAATCAATGAAAATATTCCCTCTTCCAAATGGCTTTCAAAGCTTGAAATGGGTAGAATAATAGCTGATACCTATGAAAGAGCAATAAGTTTCTTTTCATTGAAATCATGTTGTAATTTTACTCTTATAAAAATGGGTGTAAAAGAAAAATCAGATCCTATTTTCATTTTCCTTTTTAACAATACCCATTGGGTCCAGCTTGTTCTTAAGGGAGATGTGATTCCAATTCTTCTCATAGTTCCCAAACCATGTTCCATTATTTCCAAAAACGCCTCCCTTTGGGTTGATGACCTGAAATATCAACTTGAGTTGTATTCCAATTTATAGAAATAATTTTAATTTCACCATTTGGGTTTGGTTTCTGATGCTGATCTTGTAATTCTATTAATATAAAGTTTTATAAAATTTTGAACATCATTATTTTGAGTGTTTTGGGTTAAAATCATTATGATGAGTGTTTTGAATGAGATTTTATTGGTAATTCATTTCAACATGTGTTGGGCTGATCCCATCAAAGTTTGTATTTTCTCTTCTTGTGATGAGATCAGCTTAATACCAGTTGAACTTGTTTTTGTTTTGGTCCTTTTAATTTAGGGCTAGTCAAGTTACTTGTATTTTTTTTGTGTTTTTACTTTAGGGCTTGTCAAGTTACTTGGCCTTTTTTGGTGTTTTTCCTGTAGGGCCTGTGAATTTGAACTTGTATTTTTTGGAAATGAAATTTAACTTTAGGGCTGCTCCATAGCCTCTTTATTTTTTTATTTATTTATTATTAATTCATTCTAATTTTTATTTTTTCATGTTTGTTTATTTTTGGCCTTATTTTTAGCAAATGTTAAATTTGCAATACTGTGGTAGAAAATGGGTGAGAAAGGCTTTTTGCAACCCCTCTGAGTTGCAAATGGCTTTTTGAAACCCATCTGAATTGCAAATGGTTATATTAGATACATATATATCTATTTTTTGGATTTTTTTTTTAAATTTTTTGATCTATTGTTTCTTTCTTTGATTTTTTTTTTTTAAAAAAAAATAAATAAGAAACAGATTTAATACAAATTAATCAATTAAATTGAAAATATAAATATAAAAAACTATAAAAAATTACACTGAAATAAATAAATAAGTAAAAAATAAATTAATTAATTAAATTAAAAAATATAAATAAATAAATTGAAATTAAACAAAATAAATAAATAAATATATAAATAATAAATTGATTCATTAAATTCAAAAGAAATATATAAAATATATATATGTATATGAAATAAATATATTCTACAAATTGTTATTTATTATTATTATTATTTTTTTATTCACAACCCAAAATGGGTTGTGTAGCGCGGTTTGCAACCCAAAATGGGTCGAGAACTGTCATTCACAACCCAAAATGAGTTTTCAATGTCCATTGGGGTGACCAATTTGGGACAACTCATAAGAAAAGGGCAGATTCTAATGTTTTATAAAAATAATCTGTCATCTTAAGGGCAAAAAACAGAAAAAAAAATATTTTTTGGTATGCAACCCTCTCTTTTTTCTGTTTTCAACTTTCCCTGACCCAGAGGTCTAGGAGGTCCCCTGGAGCATTCAATTCCCCAGGTCTTGTGTTCAACTCTTTTGCTTTGCGCTCTGCACCCAATTTTTTTTGGCTGAGCTCGCGCAAATGATCATCCCTTTCCTCATTGTCATCCTTATCATTCCCATCATCCTCATCATCATCTCACCTTTACTTTATACTGCTCCGTCAACTGTTTGGAAACAATCATCCTTTTCCTCCTCACCCAAAGCATTGAAATCATCATTGTCCAAATATGTACAAACTTTGTTGATGGCCGCCAAAGACCATGATTCCCAACCTGTTATTCATCAAAGACCCTCTCCACTTGATCTATCCAAAAACTTTGAACCCTCCTTGCTCTTCCAATTTCTCCTTTTGATGGGTCAGATTTGGTCTTGTAAGAACAATTGATCCTGATCAAAGATCAATCCAGCTCTTAACAAACACCACTCCTGTTCCCAATCATCCACCTGATTCCCTCTTCCAATGGATCCGCAACCCACACTGATTGGTTTGTTCATCTTGCGCATTTGTCTGGCGGCTTCCAGAAATCCCTTCCTTGATCTCAGATACTCCCACCCTTCATTACCACCCCACTTCTCACCCCCTTTCTACCTCTGGGTGGGTGGTTAGTGTTATCATTGTTGTGTGCAAGCATCAAGGGACAAATACAAGCAACAGACTGGGGTGAGATCTTCACACTCCAGTTGCGGAAGGTTTCGCAGGGAGAATCAGACCTCCCAGATCTATTATTAAAATATATATATATATATATTTCCGCTATCATTTGTGTCATCTGATTTTGAATAGTCTACAGGTCTACAGGGTCTCTTGCCCATAAAAGGAGAGGCTCTTGCCCGCTTTTTCCAGGCATCATCATTGTTATCAATCAATAAATCAATGAGGAGTGAGTCCATCTACCCCTTCCTTATCTGAGCACTTTATCATCATCTTTTCTAGGGTATATCTATGATTGAAATCTGATCCTTAAGCCTCCAAACTAAAATCCTCATCCCCCCCTGTGACCTTATCCTTTATCACCAACCAATAGCCTTGCTTGTTGAAGAAAAATTCATTTGGTTGGATTCTTGAATTTTTTATACCACTCCTTGATCCCTTTTTTTGACCATACTGGTCTTGATCATTATTTTTTGTCCTTCTGGAACCAGTCACGTTTTACTGAGAGGTTTCTTTAAGCTTGAAACCTGGAGTGTTAAACCTCCCTTTATTTCTTTGACGTTTCATTTTGCCATGCTGCTCTTGAGTCCCTTGAGAATTGTTGGGTTATTCTTGTTTGAATTTGTTGTTGCTCTGCTTCTTAAGCTTCATGAAAAAAATTGCTTTTTTTTTTACAGCCACCCACAGTTGTCTGGTACCCTTCAAGCGCTGGATTGCGGAGAGTTGGGCAGTTTGTTGACAACCTGGATGTTGGTTGGGATTGATTTTATCTTTCCTAATATTTTTCTGACAACCAGAGTTATTAGCTTGTGGGTTTTTTTACTTGCAACTGCCTTGTTCTATTGGAATCTGAGCAAAAATCTAACTTCTTTTTTTGAATTCTGTTCCTTCACAAGGTTGCCTCAGATATTCTTGTTCAATAGCTACCATTTACTATCAAGTTTATCTCTTCCCCATTGATTCCCCACCTGAACAGTTCTGGACCTTGATTTGAGTTATATTTCAATATTTTTGTAACACTTAGGAGGGAAGCCTAAAGAAGCACCTTTCCACTCCACCAACCTGCCTGCAGCCAGCACCTTTTGGAGTCAGAAATTTGTTTCCCCAGGCCAGGATAAAACCAGCAACAATGAGATTCACATTCTCAAACATTTGGAATAAAATTTGAAATCCAATTCTTTTTTTTTTCCTTTTCTTAGATCAGATCCCTGGAGGCAACTTATCTCAGAATTAATTCCTTGAAATTGTGCACCATCCGGGCAAGATTCTTTTTGTTTTTTGTAAAGCACCATTCTTGCAAAACTTTAGAGACACTTTGTAATTCTGCTCTTTGGATCCATTAGGAAATCTGTAATGACAATTGGGATATATTGCGGCTCCCTCCATGTCTGTTTGGACTAACATGGTCAATATCTAACCTCAGAAAAAAAACTTGGGGTTCATTGGGACAAATGTGGAATGGTTGTTGGACTCTGAAAAAATGGCTGCTGAAGTGGATGAGACACATGAATCCAATATGGCCTACCAGTTACAATTTTTTATCTCCTTGGGTGAAATCATGGAAGGAATTGATTCTTTTGATTGATTTGAATAACATAACTGTACGCTTCTAAGGGAAGCAATTTTGGCATATTGGGGAATAATACATGTACACCAATTTATTTGCAGGACTTGGATGCTCTTGTTTCTCAGTGGATCTCAAATGGTGGTGGCTCTTTGGCATCTGAATATCAGCCTTTTAGGAAGTCATGGGACCCAATCCAATCTTACCTTATCCAAAACAATCACATTGATACGGTAGACAAAATTTGAGTTCAATTTTTGGAATCTTTTTTTCTAGGAGTGCAGGAAAGGATTAGGTATGAATTGCTCAAATATAGATCAATGATCACCACCAGGCATAATTTATTCAAGCTCCCTTCTTTCATTGTCCTTAGGAGTTCTGTGGATAAATCCATCAGAGGTCAAACTGCTTTAACTTTTGAAAAACCTAGAACTGATGATCCAGTCTATGCTCCTTCTTCCAAAAAATCAAACAAAATTCTGAGTACAATGGAGGCAAGTTGAATGCCCAAACCAAATCCTCATTCCAACAAGGAAACTAATACTATAGATGAGATCACCAAGATACTCTCAGATTTTGAGAACAAAGTTGATCAAAATATTTCTTCTCTTGCTACTCCTAAACCCTCTAACTCTGTTCCTCAATCCACTCTGGTCTGCTACTAATTTCATAGGGAAGGTCATGAAACTGGTCAATGTCCTGAGCTCCATAAGGATAAAAAGGAAAAATTGGTTGAACAGAAGGGGAAAAATTTCTTTCTTACTAATTGGGCTTTGATCTGTTTTGAATCATCTTGACCTATTAGTCATGTGGTGGTGTCATTTAAGCCACCCAACCCTAAGAAGGCATCTTTGGCTTCTTGGGACTTTTGATCTTCTTGTGGTACCCTTCAACCTTGGTATCCTCCAGATCTCTCCTCCTCTGGCTTTTCAGGAGCTTATTAATCTGATCCAGCTAGGAAAAAACATGACAAGCAAAAAACTCATAAAGCTCCTTCCTTCCCTTCCTCAATTCTTTGAAAACCAGTAAAACTTTGATCTTCACCTGAGCCTTCTTCCTCTGATGTGGAAAAAATGGAGGGGGAAAAGGAACAACTCATTGAAAGTTTTCAAGACCAATTTTATCCAACTCCTTCATCTGTTTAACCACCTCAACCTTCTGATCCTATCTTAGTCCCTGCTTCAACAGAACTCACTCCCTCCAACCAGCCCAAATTTTGGTTCAAGAGGGGAATTTTAAAGGACCATCCCAATGCTGTGGAAGGAGTATGAAAGAAAATTTCTGATCTAAAAATTGCTGATCTATATGTAGCTGAACTACTGTTGATTTCTCCATCTGTTGCTGAAGGAATGAAGAAAAGGGTATCTCATCAACATGTGGAGATTTTTCCGGACCAATTAAAGGTTTCCTCTGGCAATTTGATGGGGGACTCTTGTGTAACAGATCCCTCCTCAGATTCCAACCTTTACTACTTTCCTATTGGTTTTCTTCCTTGTTATCTTGCTGATTCAGTTAAAAGGGTTTCTCTCCTTTTTGATTCTGGTTCTCAGCTCAACTTAATTTTTGATTCCATGGCCTGAAAACTCAAGATTAGTCCTAGGGTCAGCTTCAATTCTGTGGTTTATTTGATAGGTAACAAATCTTGCAAAATGGTTGGTAATGCTGAAGATGTCCATGTTCAAATTGGTTGAAACATTGTTTGAACTTTTCACTATTAGATCACTATTTTGGAAGGTCCTATGATCTTGGGTAAACCATTCTTCATGGATTTTGATGCTACCGTGATGTTTTCTGATCAATTTTGGGAGATAATTCTCCTCCCTAATGCTCATGGTAGAAAAATTGAATTCCCTCTCCGCCCTTTAGATTATGGTTGTTGGGAAAGAGATTTCCCTGGTCATCCTCCTATATTGGTCCTAAAGGGGAAGCAGAAGGATAATTCTAATTCCTCTCATTTTTTATCAGATGAGTTGATCCTACTGATAGTTGTAGTTCTTCTCAGCCTTGAAATTCAACTCAAGGATCAACTCTCATCCCTTTTGCCTATTTTTCTTTTTTTTCAACACTCATGTCTGATCTGGAAAGCGTTAAAAATAAAAAACATGTCAAAATAGAAAACTCTAAAATATTTCTTCTCTCTCTGGATCTGTTGTGTGTTCATTTTGTTGTACTTTTAATTTTGATCAATCTTCTCTCTGTTCCGGTTCAAATCTCCACAATGACCATAAGCCAGATCATGATCTAAATTCTATTCTTGGTGGCTTGGTTATGGAGGAACATGGGCTTCAGTGGAGGCAATTTGGGGTAAAAGTAAGTTTTCCAAATTATGCAACGCTAGGGCCATCTTCTGCTGTCATTTTCAAAACTCAACCTTGTGCTACACATGTGAGAAAAGTGTTATCTCCTGGTTCTTCTTTTATGGAAAAGACATCCTTTGAGGACGTTGCAGAATATCAGACGTGGAAAATGTTGGAACTTGGTCTCAGTTTTTGTAGTCAGGTCTCACTGGTCAAAGCTTGGAGGGAAAAAAACATCTTTCTTTTTATACCAAGTATAAACCAGTTGCAAAAAATGTCCAACCAGTCAACAAACCAATGCCTCTCAACCTCAATCCTCCTCTCATGCGCCCTCCCCTATCTTGTAATCCTGGCTGTGGTTTATTATGATCTCTTACCGTTCCCTTTGTGCCTAAAGGTTGTGTCACTGAAGAACTTCTGAAAGTGGTCAACTTTGTTCCAGATGGATGTCTTCTTCCTGATGAGTCAAGTTTTGTAAAAAATGTCATATCTCTAAGGGAAAAATCTATTTCCTTTTGTGAAAAAGAGATATTTCTCTTGAGAAAATCCTATGGTATTCCTTATATCATCCCTGTAGTTGAACATGATCCTTGAAAAAAGAAATAAATCCCAATTCCTAGTGCTAAGGTTGATAAATTTATCAAGTTGGTCTGAAAACAAGTTTGTACTGGTCTATATGAACATTCAACTTCCAGTTATTTAAGCCCTGTCTTCTGCATCCTCAAGAGTAATGGTAAAATTAGAAAATTTCACTATCTTCAACCTCTTAAAAAAGTTACTATTAAAACTCTGGTATCCCTCCTTCCACTGAAGAATTTGTTGAATCTGTCTCTGGAGGAGCTTTCTATGGTCTAGGGGACATTATGGGTGGTTATGAAAAAAAATCCTTACATCCTATCTCTTGCACTCTCACTACTTGCAATACTCCTCTTGGTTGATTCCAACATCCTTGATTACCTCAGGAGGCCACCAATTTGGTTGCAATCTATCAGGCTCAGATGATGTGGATCCTCCAGGAAGAAATCCCTGATCATGCTGGTATCTTTATTGATGATGGCTAAATGAAAGGTCTAGTTTCTGACTATTATAATGAGCTCTTACCTTGGCATTCAGAAATTTTTCAATTCATCTCAGAGTATGCTACTACTTTGGGAAGGATTCTCTTATGAATAGAGGAGTCTGACCTTAATTTCCCTGGATCCAAATAGGCTGCTTGTGTCCCCTCTCTGAATATTTTTTGTCATGTGGTCTGCAAGGAAGGAAGAAGGATGGCACCATCCAAAGTCAACAAGATCATACCTTGGCCCACCCCAATCAATCCTACTGAAGTTAGAGGCTTTTTAAGTGTTTTAAATTATGTTCAAATCTTTATCCCATCTTTGTCAAAAATCTGTGATCACTTGCGTTTTCTAAGCAGAAACAAAGCTGAATGGATTTGGACCCAAGCTTGCAAGCATTTGTTTCAGTTTCTCAAAATGATTTTTTTAATACATAGTTTTGAAAAAGATCACTTATGGACCTGGAGCTGGCAAGATCAAGTTGGCTTTTGATTCTAGTTATCAATCTGTTGGGGCTGTTCTTTCTCAAGAGGATGAAAATGGTTGAGACCGTCCAACTCTCTATGAATTGTTTTATTTTCAGATGCAGAATCCTGATAATCTCAACCAAAACAGGAACTCTGAGGTGTGGCTTAAATGTTGAAGAAGCTTCAAACTGTCCTCTAGGTTCAAAATTTTAAATTAAAAGTTGGAGGCTTGATCCATAATTGAAATGATCAATGCTAAAAGCCTCCAAAGTGCTCCTACAACCTTTTTTGTGGCCTTTATTCAGCTTTTCTATTCTGATATGGTTCACAGGCCTTAAAAATTCTTGACCATGCCTGATGGTTTATCTCCAAGATCTTGTGGGGATGATCAATCTGATGTTGAAATAGATTTCAATGAAGAAGAAACTTTAATCCATCCTTTCTTCTCCTTCTCCTCTCAAAATTATTCTGGCTTTCAGAAAGGTTTCTGGCTTAAATGAGAGAAGTAGCTTTCAACTCTTCAAAGACCTCCTGATCTCTCTTCTAAATAATTTGGATCCCTTAATAGAAATTCCTCCAATTTCTTTATATAAGGCTCTAGGCTTATTAAAAGAGTAAATCCTTGTGCTCTCATTGTTGTTACTATTCCTTCTAAGCAAGATTAAATCCTTGAAAGTCTCCACAAGGGTCTTGGTCATTGGGGGGAAACCAAAACTGATCAAAAATTATCCAAACAATTCTGGTGGCCATCTCTGAAGAAATTTGTTTCTCAATGATGCAGAAGTTGTGAATTTTTTCAAAAACATGATCTTGGGCGCCCAGCTGAAATTCACTATCCTACAGGGGATTCCGCTGGCTTTGGGAGGATTGCTATGGATGTGCTTCATATTAAGGCTTGTGGTGCTAAGTATCTCATTGTGGCTAGAGATGATTTTTCTGGATTGTTGAAGCCAAATTTTTCAAAATCTTAGCTCTGAATCAGTGGAAGCTTTCCTTCATAAGACTTGGATGATTTTTTACGGCTTATCACCAGCTCACTCTATTGATGGTGGTTCTGAATTTGGAGGCAATCTTGCTGAAATTATTAGATTGCTTCCTGGACAACATAGGTTTACTAATCTTTCAGCCTCCTGGATGCCAAGACCCTTGCTATCCTTTAGCTACCAGAGGTGATAAAATAAATAAAAAATATATTATTTAATAAATGTGGCAAAAATTCCGTCAAATATTTGGATAAAGCTTGTTGCAAGGTTAATTGGTTTGTTTATGTTTATTGCTATAAATCAATATGAATAAATTTATTATTAAATGTTTTTATAGAGGGGCCAAAACTATATTGGGGATCTTTAACACCTCTCTTCAGGGAATTTAGTATGAAAACACATAGGCCTGGTTACTTTGGGCCCTTTAGTTCAAAGGATATTTTGCCCAAAAATAATATGTATATAAAATACAGGGTGGAGTGGCAGGGCTTTGTAACCAAGCTGCCAAGACAGAGAAAGAATAATAAAACTCACTGGTATATCATTAAATCCTTTGGGTATCTGTTTGGGACGTCCACTGATGGGTTAAACCTGTATACTGGGGTTATAAGGTTGTTCAGCAGTTTAAATTGATAAAAAGAGTGTTGAGGACACATATTATTAATCATACTAAAGCCAAAAATCACTTAATTATCTCTTATAAGTATTTTATTACCTTGGAACGGTTTCTGGGTATAAATATAACTGGGTCTCTGGGTATCAATATCCTCAAAGAGCTCTTTATTTATAGTTTTTGGAGTCCAAATATTGTCCTTCTGAAGGGTACAGGGGCTCAAAGGGATGGACACTGAGGCTAGCAGGGTACCCAGCGGTAGCCTGTAACGTGTTTATGGTGCTTTAACATGGGTAGCATCTAATTCCGCAGGTTATGGGAATGATTCCACTTTATAATTGATGTTTGGACGTGTGAATAACACTAATATATCCTTTTTATTTGTTATTTAATTAATTATCACTAGTAAATGTTCCAATTAAGTTAATAATTCTTTGAATAGACATTCCTACGGATATTCTGATGTCAGGTGAGCTCTCATTATGTATTAAATAATTGGATTAAAGTCATGATATTGATTTTACTCCTTATTATCAAAATTCAGTTGATTTACCAAAATAATTACTTAAAAGTGTAAGTCATGGGTATTCATGTAATATTTTTACATCATAGTTTTTCTTAGTATATCACAAAAATGTTGATGTCTAGAAATTCTCATAATAGTATATCAAAGTATTTTAATATATTTTTAGAAGTAGTCATTGTCTTATTTTCGACATTTTCGGTACTTTGAATTATATTCAATAAAAAATAAGTATAAAGGTTATTTAAGTATTTTTATAAAATTTTATGTACTTTTAGACTATCTAATATCCACAGAAAAATTTATTACATATGTAGAATGTTCCCATGTAGGTTGTAGCATGTTTACGCGGTACCTACGTTTCTCGGGCAGCCTGTCACTTTGTCAACCTGTAGTGTCACGGCTGCATACTTGTCAGAGGCCCAGGGCTGCGTACAAGACTTTGACCAAGTGAAAGAGCTGTAGCTCAGCCGCGCGCGGGTGCATTGGCTGCCGCGGCTGCATGCGGGAATTGTGACAGAACACATTTCTGTCTGTAACTGCTCAAATATACACAAAACCTCAATTATGAGTGAATTTTAGGTGTGAAACCTATAAGTGACAATACATGTGCAATATTTAATTGGCCAAAAAGTTCAATAGTGGTGCCGTGGTATTTTGGTCTTTTTTCCTTAATTATTTAAAAATATAAGGAGTTGGATTTCAAGGGTGGGGTCAGTGAGTGACCCTACCTAACTTTGGGTGGAGAATAATTTTTTGCAATAATATTTATGTTTTTTCTACTACTTCTTAGTTTTATTTTATTATTATTACTTTTATTTTATTTCTGTTACTTTTGCAGCTTGCTCTGCAATAGTAGCAAGCTGGCATAATATTTATTATCCTGGAGGCCAAGGAATGGTGGAACAAGCCCATTCTCCTTTGAAGGCTGCAATTGTTATACTGCCTGGTGAAAGTGGAAAGAATTTTTGCAAATTCATTCCTCTTGTCCTTTTCTCTGATAGAATCTCAACCAAATGGACCACTTGCTACTCACCTTATGAAATCACCTTTGGTCAAAGGGAAGTTCTTTGTTTGGATCTTGAAATCAAGTCTTTCTTGGGTTTCTTGTGAGAGCAGGTCTCTTCAACCACTGATCTATTATTTGTCAGATACAAGCAACTGGAGCAAAGTGAAGATTTTTGTGATTAAGCTTATCAGAAGATGATGGAATCAAGAGAAAAATTGGCTAAGTATTGGGAAGATAAGGACTCAAATTTAATCAGGGATGCCTTAAATCCTGGTGTTCAAGATTTAGCCTATAATTGATCCTTGGAGACTTTTCAATTCAGAGGTGGATCCCATTTTTTGGAAGAACTGCATTGTACTCAGTTGGCCAGAAGGTTCTTTTCTGATCAAGTTAAGAGGTTTCATTATTGTGGAGGCAACTTATCCCAAAAGTAAGTCCTCCCAATTGTGTACCACTAGGGCAATTTTCTGTGTCTTTTGTTGTAAAGCTCTACTTTATGCCACATATGTGAGCACCTGGGACACCCTCTTTGTTTTATCTCTGCTGCTCCTAGGGCTTTTTTGGATGGATAAAGGTATTTCTCAACCCTTCAATCACTCTCAAGATCAAGAAATGGCTATGCTCTGTTTAAATTTCTTTTTTCCTCCTTTTATTAATATATTCAAATTATAGATGCAGACTAGGGATAGTATTTAAGTTGTGGAGAGATTTGGTGACCAATTTGGGACACCTCATAAGAATAGGGCAGATTTTATTTTTTTTAAAAAAATCATCTCTCATCTTAAAAGCAAAAAAAAATATTTGTTGGTATGGCAATGTTCTCTTTATTTTTGTTTTTCAACTTTCCCCTGTCCTTGCAGTCCAGTAGGTCCCCTAGGGTTTTAAAGTCTCTGGGTTTTGTGGTTAACTCCTTTTCTTTGCGCTTGGAACCCAATTTGTTTTTCCCAAGCATGTGCAAACACTCATCCCCTTACTCCATGACATCCTTATCATTCTCATCATCCTCATCATCCTCTCAACCCAACTCCCTTTTTCTCCATCACCCGCGCGCAAAAAATCATCCTTTTCCTCCTCACCCAAACCGTTTTCATCAGCATTGTCCAAATCGGTACAAACTTGGGTGATTGCTGCTGTGGTGTCACTATATAGCCTCAGATAGGGAACTGTGTCGCGGCCTGCGCGCTCAGCATTGGGTAGTTCAGGCTCAGCAGCTGGGGTGCGCCCAGTCTCAGCAGTGAATGCTGCAGGCTCACAAGTAGGCGCTGGGGGGCTCAGCACACCAGGTGCGGGTTGGGCTCAATCAGATGTGGTGGGCCGCAACCCCCTCAGATGTTACGGACCTAGGAATGGAGGCTGCCTAACCAAGTTTGAGGGATGGTTAGTTTGGGAAGGTAAGGGTGGGGAAATTGTGGAGGTTATGTGAGAAGGGGGATGCACGCAAGCACAGGGAAGTATTTATGGCTTATTGGGAAGATGAAGACAATTGTAGGGGGCTCAAAGTAGGGGGTGGCAGAGGACCGTGTCACAAGAAGGAGTAACTGGGTGTGCGTTGTGTGCATTGTCTGCGTGCTGGCAGGAAAGTAAAAAGGATTGGGTAGTATGGGTATGGGTTAGGGTTAGGCTAGGGGTTCCTCCTTATTTGTTCTAGGCTGTCATTGCCCTTGTACTTAGGTTAGGGTTGAGAGGGAGGGCATACAAGTCCTCAGTATCAGCGCTGGGTTGGAAGGGGGAGAGGAGCACACCATGGTCTGGAAGGAAAGGAATGAATTCATCAATCTCTCTCTCTCTCTCTCTCTCTCTCTCTCTCTCTCTCTCTCTCTCTCTCTTCCTCTCTCCAAGGGCGCATCCCACTCCTTACAGATGCTAGGACCAATAACTTCCAATCTAAAGGGCAACTTCTGGGAGTCCTTCTCTGTTGTTTCCACACCACCAAAAACCACAGTTCCCAACCCTTTTTTCATTGATGACCCTCTCCACTCAATGTATTCAATGACTTTGCACCCCCCTCACTCATCCAATCTCTCCCATAAATGGATCAGATTTGACCTTGTAAGAACAATTGATCCCAATCAATGATTGATCCAGCTCTTAACAACCACCACTCCTTTTCCCAATAATCCACCCAATACACTCGTCCAATGGATCATCAACTGGCTCCAGTTAGTTTTCACATCTTGCAGCTGCCAGGAATCCCTTCCTGGACCTCAGCTGCTTCCACCCTTCAATACAATCCCCCTTCTCACCCCCTTTGTACCTTTGGGTGGGGGGTGAGTGTTGTCATTGTCGCGCGCAAGCGTCTGCAGACATATGCAAGAAATATACCAGGGTGAGATCTTCTCACTCCAGCTGCAGAAGGATTGGAAGGGAGAACTGGACCTCCCTAATCTCATTATTAATATATATATATATGTATGTATGTATATATATATTTACACTGTGATTTGTTTCATCTGATTTTAAAAAGTCTACAGGTCTACAGGGTCTCTTGCCCATAAATAAAGGGGATCTCCCCTGCTTTTTCCAGGCATCATCATTTCTATCAATCAATAAATCCATGGTAAGTGAGCCCATCTTCCCCCCCTTATCTCAGCAATTTATCATCATCTTTTCCAGGGTATATCCATGATTTCCCTCTGATCCTTGAGCCTCCAAAATCAAATCCCTGATCCACCCCCTCTGTGGCCTTATTTTTCATCACAAACCAATAGCCTTGTTGGTTGAAGAAGAATTCATTTGGTTGGATTCTTGAGTCTGTTATACTGCTCCTTGATCCCTTTTTATGACCATGCTGGTCTTGATAATTTTTTGATTTTCCTTCTGGAACCATTCACGTTTGACTGGGAGGTTTCTTTAAGTTTGAAATCTGGATTTTGAAACCTTCCTTTATTTCTTTGAAGTTGCATTTTTCCATGCTACTCTTGAGTCCCTTGAGAAGTGTTGGGTTATTTTTGTTGTGATTTTTTGTTTGTTTTCTTCTAGAGCTTCATAAAACCAATTGCTTTGTTTTTTAAAGCCACAAAAATTTATCTTCAAGCCTTCAAGCGCTTGATTGCAGAGGTTTGGGCAGGTTCATTGAGAACATGGAGGTTGGTTGCAATTGAGTTGATCTTTCCTAATCTTGTACTGACAACCAGATCTATTAGCTTGTGGGTGTTTTTGATTGCAACTGCCTTGTTACATTGGACTCTGAGAAAAACTCTAAATTCTTTTTTTCAAGTCTTTTCCTGCAGAATCTTGCCTCAGATAGTGTTGTTCAATAGCTATGTTACTATCAAGTTTATCTATTCCCCATTTATTCCTCACCTACAAGGTTCTGGACCTTAATTCTAGTTACATTGAAATTTTTATGTAACACTCAGGAGGGCAGCCTAAAAAAGCACCTTTCCCTTCTGCAGAACTTCCTGCGGCCAGCGCTGTTTGGATTCTTACACCATTTGCAACCCAAAATGGGTTTCAAATGGCGCCACGCGACCCCTTTTAGGTAGAAAATGGGGGTTGCAAGGTTTCAAATTGAACATTGCCCTATTTCTATTCATATTCATTAATTTTTATTTAGGCCTTATTTTTATTCATATTTATTAATTTTTATTTAGTTTTATTTAGTTTTATTTTCAAACTCCCTTCTTTTTTTTTCTGTTATCTTCTTTTTTTTATATTCTTTTTTTTGAAAATGGCTTGTGAAAGGCTGCTGAAAACCTCAAATTGGTCCTGAGTGTCTATTTGCAACTGAGATGGGTTGTGAGTGGCTGTTTGAAACTGAGACAGATTGCAAGCAGACGTTCAGGACTGCAACAGAATGAAATTTGCGCCATGCAACCCTTCTTAGGTTGTGAAGGGGGGCTGCAAGGTTGTGAATTTAAAATTGGCCTATTTTATTTTAATAGTTCCAAACTAAATCAACCCCACATAAAGATAAGGCTTGTCCATTAGGGTGTATCAAGGTTAGTAAGCCCGCCATTAAGACCCGCCTTTTTCTTTGGCCAAATACACCATTTTAATTGCAGGTTTCTGCAATACACAAACCCCCTCATTGGTCATCAGCCCAATCAGAAGCTCATCCCACACACCTAATCCCAAGCCAAGCTATTCTTCTCCCTCTTCCCTCCTTCAACTTCCTCCCCAACCAATTCATCTTACCTAACCCAATCTCATCTTCTAAATTAACACCATCAATCCACAACCAAATCATTTGACCCTTCTCATTATCATTTCTAAAACAGACATCAATCTACTCAAATTTAAGCAATCCACTTCTCATCCTTCCTCCTCTTGATTTTTCTTACTCCCTTCCCCATTGATCAGCGTTGACTCATTGCTTCCCACTCCTTCCTCTCTCTTCTGCCCAGTCACCAAATATAGCTCACTTACTCAATTGGATTCAACCATCCAATCACCCAATCACCCCTCACCCCCTTTGCTGCCCCCCATCCACATCTTAAACTAATCAGACCACAATGAAAATTGATACATAAAATCCTACCTAGGGAATTCATCCTTGCCAACTGATCCATCTCTTTCATTTTCAAGATTTTTTGAGTGATTGCTTGATTCAAATTGTGAGAATTATTGGCCCACAAGCCTATTCAAAGAGCATTACTTAAAGCAAAAGAAATTCTGAGACAATAATGTCTTATGATTGATTCAAAATATGAGGCAGAGGCAATGGCACAGTGGAAAATGTGAATGAATTGGTGAATGAATTGGATGGAAACCAGCAGGGGGAAAAGTTCCTTAAATAGAAAAGATTTCGCTCATGTGGAGCTCATGTAATGAACACAAAAAGGCAGAAATTCCGCCCCAAATGGGCTCTACAGGCTCTACAAGCCCTGTTACTTAGTTTGGGCTTACTCAGCCCACTTGGAATTAGTCCTGAACCCTTTTGACCATCCTGCACCGGTTTTATTTGGTGTTTCCACCCCTGCAGGGCTGAACCAGCCTGTTGCTGTTCAAAACCTGGCTGGTTGTCTATTACAACCAGCTCTGTTACCTGGTTACAATCCCCTTTTGACCGCATTGGCCCTTATTACCAACTTACAGGGCTGATTGCCTCTTGCAACCAGCCCCTGGCCCTCAGATTGGCCAGGGTGGACCCAGAAACAATCAGGGTCTGGTCAAACTTACGGGAGGGGGGGGTGTAACCAGGGGACATGCATTTCCCCCCCTCTCTCTCTCTCACACAATCCCTGGAGGGAGCAGTCAAATCCCCCCCCCAGGGCATCCCACAAATGGGTGGGCTGGGCGGTGGTCAAGCCCACCCAGCCCCAGGTCACCTCCCCTGCGGTAATGGGGGGGGGGGAAGGATATGGCCCCTGTGAGCTCTTTGTTGCCACACAAGAGATGGGGGGGAGGGGGGGTCAAATCCCACCCCACCTTGCCAGTCACCTTGTTGCAGCTGGCCTAGTTAGTCCACACATGAGATTGGGGGATGATCAAGTCCCCTCCCAACTTGCCGCTTTCCTTGTTGCGGCCGGCCTGGCTGGTTGAGGACCAGCCAGCCTCCTCTCCCCCTTGCAACCGAGGGAGGGGAGGGAGGGAGGCAGGGTCTGACAGCCCCCCGGCCGCAGCCCCACACCCAATTGGGTGGGGGGACTCCAAAAGGAGCCCACTTCCCCATACAATGGCCCGCTTGGGGCCCCTTGTGGGGCCCGACGGCAGGCCTCAACATGGGCGGTGGCCCAATGGGCTGCTGAGGCCCAAAAGCCATAAAATAAATACTTTGGTGGGCCAGCCGGTCTGGCCAAGTATGTCAAAAATAAACATTGGGCCCATTCCTGCCCAAATAAGCCTGTCTGGCTAAGGTGGCTCATCCACCCTGGCAGGCAAGTTTCCCGTCAGGGCCCGTGTCCCCAAAGACCTGGAAAATTTTTTTTGGCGCCCAAATGCCCAAAACCAATAACATCCACATAGGCCCATGTGGCTGACGTGATGTCCAATGGGCCGTGGAGGCCCATTTGTGCATCCCATTTGGATCACACACTAATATGCACATTACCTGAGTGCATCTGTATTTTAACACAAATGACTGGATTCCACATCATCAAATCTCTCCACCAATCAATATTTTTCAAGAAGTAAGTGAGGGATCCAAGCCAGGGTTTTAATGGTTAATTCATCCCAATGTAGACATGATTGGAGCTGTTTGTGTTGGAATATCCATCTTGTAATTGGGATGGGGCCACTGAGAGATTGAGAGAAGTGGTGATGAGTTGATAAAGTGATGAGGGAAATAAGTGATGAGAGTGTTGAATTCATGAGAGCAATAAGGGATGATAGTGATGAAACAATGAGAGCAATAATTTATGAGAGTGATGAAGTGACAAGATTGATGAAGCAATGATAACAATAAGTGATGAGATTAATGAAAAATGAGAGCAATAAGTTTTGAGAGTGATTAAGTGATGAGAGTGATGAAGTGATGAGAGCAATAATTGAAAAGAGTGATAAAGTGATGAAAGCTATAATTTATGATAGTGATGAATTTATGAGAGCAATAAGTCATGATATTGATGAATTGATGAGATTTATGAAGTGATGAGAGCAATGAAGTGATGAGAGTGATGAAGTGATGATAGTGATGAAGTTATAAGAGTGATGAAGTGATGAGAGCAATAAAGTGATGAGAGAAATAAAGTGATGAGAGTTTTTCCAATGAGGCAGGGGTAGAAGGAGGTGGGAAACAAAGTTTTTATGACCTGGACTGATGTATGTTTGAGTTTTCAAAAAACTTTCAATATTTTATCTAAAGAAAACCATTTATTTTCAGGTAACTCAGACACCGCTGATGTTAAATTAGTTTTTTTTCTGGGATTTTTAATGGCGTTTTAGAAATTTCGGTATTTTTCTGAAACTGAAAATCAAATAAATTGTTGATGGGCTAACTCTGATGCGCACTATTGAGGTGAACTTGATACAAGTCCACTTCAATGGACTAGCCATAAAATAAAAATTACAAAAAAAAAAACAAAAAACTTCAACTTTTGTTAAGCTGATACCATCATAAGAAGTCTAAAGCCACCTCAATGGACTAGCCCCAAATTAAAAATTCCAAAAAGAAAAAAAATTCAACTTGTGTTAAGATGATCCCAGCATAAGAAGTAAAAATAATCATTATGATGGGATCATCCCCAAACAAGTTGAACTTACTTACCAATATAATCTCATTCAAAACACTCAACATTATGATGCTAACTCAAAACACTCAACATAATGATTCTAACTCAAAACAGTTGAAATTATGATGCTCAAAATTTTATATCCCTTTATATTGATGGAATCACAAGATCAGAATATGAGGTACATGTTAGACCAAACCCAAACAATTAAATTGAACCCCAAATGATGAAATAAGAACCCAAATGATGAAATAAAAACCAAATGATGAAATTATACAATGATTATAAATTAGAATAAAAATCTGGTTGATCTTTGAGATGATAAAAACCAACAGATGCATTCTTTGAATTAAAATAAAATTTTTTTGATAAAATTCATATGATTGTAATCATATCTTCCTCAAAAAATAGATTAAAACAGTGGTTTTTGTTCAAAAAGAAAATGAACATGGAATCTGAGGGATATTTTAAACCCATTTTCATAGGATTCAAAGTAGAACATGAAGCCAAGGGGATGAAAAAAATTGGCCTTCCATAAGGATCTGCTATGATTTGTCCCATATTAAAATTTGAAAGTCATTTTTAAGAGGGAATATTTTCATTGATATCTTTAACTTCAGGTCTTTTTTCAATCTTTTCAACCTCATTGATACCCTCAAGTATTTTACCATAGCATTCCTTATGTTTCCTCAATGCTTAAATCATTTCCCTTTTCACTTTAAATCATCAATTTTCATTTTAACCAAGTGATTTAGCAATGACTCAACATCCGCAATTCCCATTGCCAACAGGATCGCAAACCTCACCCAAGAACCTATGTAAGCTAAAAGGTATTTGATTTAGGTGTTTCAATTTTGATTTCTATGATCAAAAACTGCTTAGCCAACATTATAATCACATTGAAAAAATCAAGGATCAACAAAGATGAGCTTCTAGTTGACTTCTCCACTTCTTCTTCCTCAGAAGAGGATTCTGATGAGAAATGAAGGGAGGCTAATTCACTTTCAGTCTCTTCCTCTAACCTATCAAATTCAGATTCTGATCCTAAGGACTTTTAATATAATAATAATTTCCCATTAGATCATTAAGCCAAAAAAATCAATTCACTTCTCAAAATAAAATATTTACTATTTTGGTCTTTTTGGTCCCCTTCTAGCCCATTTTTCCATCTTAAGTTCCCTATCCACATGCTCCAATCTTGAAATTTCATGACAAGTGCCTTTCAATTTGGGTTCACTGCGGCTGAATGATTAGACCTTTGGATCAAGCCTTGGCTTAGCAAGCTTAGCAACCAAGGTGGTTTTATACTTAACCACGTACTTTTGAAGTGTGACTTTAACTTCTCCAGGTTGTCCCAGAAAAATTGAACTGAGCTGGTCAACAAATTGAAATTAGTCCAGCACTGGATCAGTTTCAATTTTTCAAAAATCAAAATAATCAATCATTAGTAAAGTCATTCATTCATTAGTAAACCAAATAGGATTTCAAAGTCATCTTAAAAAAGCAATTCAAACAATCCAAAAGTACAAATTACCAAACTGGAAGTTTTATAGCCTAACCTACACTGACGTTGAACATCCTCAGGCACAATGGATTCTCTCAATTCTAGTCTTTCTGCTAAGATATGGTAACAGGCAAAGCCGTTTATCTTGGAATATGACTTTGAAAAAACCTTGCCATCACCGTTTCACTTTAACCTCTTGAATGGTTCCCTAATTATTTTAATTTCCTCAATGAACAATTTTTAACCCAAGTTTAAAATTTCTTTTTGAAGAATGGTTCCTAACTTTGTTAAGGAAGGCATGCACTTATTTGATTTGGCTATCAATGGCTCCTTCTAGATCTTTCCGAAAATTCAAAATGCTTGTTGAAGATACCACAAGTAATTTTTTTAAAGTAAAATGGGCCCCTTCTACCCAATATATTGATCTATTTCCAAAGTTAGGGTTGACACAAGTCCCCACTGTTACTGTTAGAATGGTCATCCCATCACGGAAATTACAGTTTGTATGATTATATGTAGGACATATACAGTTTAAGATATCTGTGTTATGATTTCAGAATTATCCTTAATGTATAGAGAATTTCATTTGGACCTTGATAGAAAAAATACACATGACAATATTATAAATAATATTGGAGTTATTGATGATTCAATTTGTACCAAGTATGGCAAAAGATTTTCACAGGTATGCAAGCATAAATTAGAGATCCAGGTGAAAGATAAGAATGAAGCAGAAAAAATCTCTTTGATTCTTTTCATGAAGAAATGAAAAGCAAAATAAGGAGGAATGCTTCAAATAAATTCCACTGGAAATCCAAAAGCCTGAAAAGATCTAAGAAAAGAAAGCTCAAACACAGGAGGAATGCCAAAAACTCCTTTTGGATGTCGCTTTTTTTTGGAAGTTCAAATCCCCAAAGACATCAAGTCTTATTCAATACTTGGTAAATTTTGTAAGGAAAACCAACTTTTCCATTTCATTGATGGTCTTTCAATGGAAAAACTGTTGTTTGAAATCCAAAAAAAACATCAATGCATCTTCAAAGCTGTGTACACCATCTAAAATCCAAGGACCAATCAAAAGATACCTCCAAATCCAATTCATCTGCTCTTAAAACTTCTGCCAAAGATAACTATCCCTCTAAGACAAAGTACTACTGCGCCAAAGGGAACATAAATTTATGCTTACAACACACAAAGCGTCAAAATTTTAGATTGAATTTTCCAACCTAAGACCTGAGAGAAAAAATACTGAAGACTCTAAGGCTGCTTCAGCTCATATAACTGTGGCTGTGGAATATCATACCAATGGCACATTTTCTCACAAATCCCCAGTCTTGACTGCAATCATTGACTGTTGTGCAACCCACCATATGTTCTTTTACTCTGAAAACTTTTTAAACCTCAAATACTTCTCACCTTGGTAAGTAACTACAGGCAATTAAAGTAGAAATCTCATGGAATAAGGCCAAGGAGATGTTTTAATATCTTTTGGAGACATCACCCATTGAATTTCCAAATTCTTATTTGTTCTTTGACTTAAAAAAGAACTGATTTCCCTTCTCCCTCTGATCAATAACTTCATCTCCATCAAAAAACAGGGTACAAATTTCCAAATCTTAGAAGTAAATAAGACCCTGGTAGCTGGAAATCTAGTGAACAGGCTGATGGTGGTGAATTTTTTTGTTCCCAAGACTTTTCTGGAATTGGAAGATTCCAAGATCTGGCACAATAGGTTGGGTAACCCAAACATTAAAATGTTTAAATCAATGGCCTTCACTGTAGACATCTCATCAAGTTGTGGTGTCTGGAGAACTTCAAAGGCCACAGCAAAACCATACAAAGTATGCTTTGAGGAATTTGGAGCCCCTCCGCATTGTATATATCTCAATCTGGTTTTTCCAATAAACCCTGGAACCATGTTGGGATTCAAATATTTCCTGACAGTTGTAGATCAATAATCTTCCTTCAAATTTGTATGTTTTCTCAAGGCCAAATCCAATGCACTCAACCAGTTTGGAACCTTCAAAAACCTGATGGAGAGCTTCCACAATCAAATGATCAATACAGTTGTCCCTGATTGGGGAGGCAAATTCACAGGCAAAGAATTTTGAGACCTGGCAAATGACAGTGGATCCATTCACACTTTTTATCTTCCAGAAACCCCAGAACAAAACACATTTTCAGAACAAGCAAATCAAACAATCCTTGAAAAAGCAAGGTGCCTACTGCAGGGGTCTAACTTTCCCGGAAGCTTCTGGGCAGAAGCATGCAACACTGCAGTATTCTTATGCAATCTAAAACCAACTGCGTCAAGAAAGAACCACTCACCCTACTATCTCTGGACTAAGAAAGTCCCTGGAATCAAAAAACTCTGGGTTTTTGGTTCCAAGGCATAAATCTCTGTCCCCAATAATTGTTGATCATGGAAGCTTGGTCCTACTGGTGACACAGGCAATCTTCTTGGTTATGAAAACAAAATTTCATCCTACAAAATTGTTTGACTCCAAGACAAGAAATTTTTAATCACAAGGCATGTCAATTTCTACAAGTACATCTTTCCAGTTTTTATAAAAGAGGATACTAAAATCCATTTTCAAAACAGTTGGAAGTATTTGTAAATTTGAAAAGAAGACATCTTCTTTGATTGTGAGGAATCATTACCTGGGTTCGGAATGGCAGGTGGAAATGAAAGTTCTGTCTCAACAAAAAATTCCCTGACTGGAGAAAATGATGATATCTCCACACCGTCAAGAGAAGAAACCACTGTTCATCCAAAATAATTCTCAGAAACAGAATCATTTCCAGCCCCTGTTGTAAAAAAAAATTAAAGTAATTGGCCCACAACACCCAAATTGCTATGAGAGCAGCATCTCAGGAATCAAAATCCTCCCGTATGCGCGTAGAATAGCTGCAAATCTGACCATGATTGATACTGTGACACTCCTAGGAGTTATCAGGAGGCTATGGAATAAGTTGAGCAAGATTTCTGGAAATATGTTATCAGGGAGGAAATAGAGTCCATGGAACAACTGGGAGTTTGCACTAAACAAATGTTGTGGGAAGCAAAAGGTGGGAACAACATGGGTCTTCAAAAAGAAGAGGGACCACACTGGAAAATTTGTGGAATACAAAGCCCAACTGTGTCAATGGGGATTCACCCAAATTTGAGGAAATGATTACTCAAAAATGTTGAAGTAAAGAAATTCAAGTATATTTCTAATAGTAAAAACCAGACTCAGAGATAAAAATACAAGATTCAATTAAATTGATAACAGCTGGAGAACAAGAATAAGCAGAGACAAGAATTCCTACCCCGGATGATAGATAGTTCAGAATGGAAATGACAAGAGGAGTGGAAGCCTTGAGAACCTAGGATCAATTAAGAAAGACGAGGGAAGCTAGAAATGGTCAGTTAAGATCCAGCTTGAATAATCTTGTTGAATAGATCTTCCTCACCAAATGAACAGCCAGCAGAGATTGTTTAGGAATGACGCGAATTAACCAAGCTGAAGAGTCGCGTATTCAAGTTTTGAGTTGAAGAGGTTTGACGACCTAAGTAAATTGATGAGTTGGCAGTTGAGTTGAAGCAGAGAAGTGTGAACTTCTAGTTGAAGAGTGGAGGTCGAAGAGAGTTGAGGGAATGGAGTGAGGAGAAGTATGGATGACAAGATAAGAACGTAGAAGGAGGGGAGTCGGAAGATGACAATGGGAAAAGGAGCATGTGAGAGGATGATTCCCTTGGGAAGTCAAGAGGGATGGAGAGACAAGGGAGACTAGAGGAAGTAAGGATGAGGCTTCATAATTGGAGTATGCGCAGAGAGAATGAGTGAAGAGGGAAAGAGATAGACACGCGGACTAGAGGATAGAGATTCAAGTTTCAACACCCCGGATCATTTGTTGAGGAAGAGTCAGAAAGTATGAGACAGTGAGAGGTGAGCACCAAGAGTGACCAAGCATTGCAGGCTTTTGTGAGACAGTCAGCAATCATGACATCTGAGATAAATAGTTTAATTTGGATTTGATTGTTACTGAGTAGTTCTTGAATGTGTTTTATTTTTATGTCGAGATGTTTTGTCTTCGCGTTGCATCCAAAATTTTTTAATTTATCAACTAATCCTTTATTGTCTACATGGAACAGAGAATTATCTATTTTTTCATTCCATAACTCCGACACAAGATGAGAGAGCCAGAATTTTTCTTGAACACCATCGGATAAGGCGTTCATTTCAGATTTGGTAGATGAAAGAGTAATCTTTCTTTGTTTGTTGCTTATCCACAAAATAGGACAGTTTTTCCAGAATGAAATGAGGCCACTTTGGGAAGTTCTGGTTTCGAGATCATCCACCCAGGTAGCATCAGTATATGGTTGAATTTGGGAGTTAGTCCATGAGGACAAATGAGGATTGAGCAGGAGTTTAAGATCAGTGGTTGATTTAAGATACTTCCAGCAGTGTAATACTTCCTTCCAGTGAAGGATGCCAGGATGATGATTGAAACAAGAAAGGATGGAAGAAGCAGCAGCCAGGTTAGGACAAGATCTGCAAGACAGATAGTTCAAAATTACTGTGAATTGTTGGTAATTGACCCCCAGAGATTCAAACTGAGAGATTTCTTTGTCAGTTGCAGGACAGAGTTGAATTCCTGGAGTTAGAGGAGTGGATACCGGTCTGCAGTTGGTCAATTTGAGCAACTCCAGTCCTTTCTTGATCAATTCAGGTTGAGATAGGGTGAAAGACAAGCCGTAGGTTTCGACATTCATGCCCAGTAAGGTATCTAGTTCATGAGCCAACGAGTTGGGAAAACAATTAAGGAATAGTTTTTCAAGGCATCAACCTTGCCAACCACAACCAGATCATCTACATGGAAAAAAATGAAGGAATCAAGATTTTTATGAATAAAAGCAAGCATCAAAACTGGATTGATGATAGTCAATTTCTTCAAACCACAACGTGAGAGTGTTTTTCCAATTAGCGGGTGCCTGTTTGAGCCCATAGAGAGATTTCTTTAGTTTGAGAAAAGGGCTCGTGCGCTTGGATTCTTTTGGATTTTTAATGTAAATATCTTCTTTTAAGGGAGCAAACAGAAACGCGCTTTTTATGTCAAATTGTCTAATGGGAAGATATTTATCAGCCGCAAGAGTTAATAGAAGAAGTAAAGACAAAAATTTCCCAGTCGGAGCAAACGTATCAGAGTAATCTATTCCAGGTTCTTGTTTGAATCCTTGAATACATATTCTTGATTTGACTCGTTCAGAGGAAGATTTGGTAGCCGGCTTTAGTCTATTGACCCAGAGAGTGGACAACCATTGTTTGGGAGTTCCATCAAAGTCTTCCCATACGTTGTGTGATTTGATGCTATTCAGCTCGTCTTGTTTAGCATCATGAACTTTCTTAGGATCCAGATGCACGGAGAGACAGCTGTATTTGACCGGCTTGACTGAGAGAGTTCTTTCTCGTAAAATTCGAGAAGGAGGTGAAGTTTCTTGATGGTTTTTGGATAGCGAGTCCGTCGAGGAATCCAGGTCTACAGTAGGAATTTCGCCTTCATTGGATTGATTATCAAGCTCAGGAGTATCCTCTTGCTCTTTATCTTGATTGGAAGAAGTAGGATCTAGGGTTGGAGTCTTGGCCTTTTTGTACGTAAACCATTCATTTGCAGATGAGTGATTTTCCGGTTTGGAAGAAATGTTGAGAAATTGAACATTTTTGGTTTTGACAATCTTCCCGGACGGCAACAGAATTCGGTATGATTGCAATTCTGGTTTGTAGCCAATTAGATGCCCAATTTCCCCTGGCGGTTGAAGTTTAGATCCCAATGTTTTGGGAAGGATAAGATAGGAGACGGGAGAGCCAAGAGGATGAAAGTAGGAGATTGGAAGAGATAGACCTTTGAACAGCTCATAAGGAGACTTTTTTCTCTTTTGAGTCGGAATCTGGTTCAGAGGAAGGGCTGAGGCAACCGCAACTTCATGCCACCATCCAATCGAGAAATTGGAGTCCTTGAGGTTAGACCTGATAGATTCCAAGATGGTTTGGTTGAATCTCTCCGCCAGACCGTTTAGCTGGGGGGTATAGGGGTCAGAAAAGCATTGTCAAATTAGATTTTTCTTACAGAAGATCAACATTTTCTCGTTTTTAAACTTGGTTCCTTGATCAGAATGAATTATTGAGGGAGAATACCCCAGCCTTTTTCCTTTGATTTCAATGGCTTCAATTAGGTGATTGGGAATTGAATCTTTGCTTGACACAGGAATGGAAGCCAGGTATCGAGAGAAAGCGTCAACAACAGTTAATAGAAACTTGTGTCCATTCCTGGAATTCGGAAGAGGCCCAATCGTGTCCAGATGAAGCTCTTGAAATATACAGTCAGCAGAAGAAGTACGAGAATGAAAGAAGTTCCAAGTCACTTTGGAGATTGCACAAGCCTTACAATCTTCTGGCTTCTTAATTGGTATGCTTAATTTATGTCTTAGCCTATGATAACTTACATGTCCAAGGGACTTGTGCAGATTCTTGGCATAGGACAGAAGAGACACAGAAGAAGAAGAGGGGCGCGAGACGAATTTGAGACAGGGAATATGGTTTATGTAGTGGCCTTTCATTATTCAAGAGTCATCTTTAAACAGGGAGAACAAGTAGGGATTAAAATAGACAGTGAAGTCATTCAGAAGCAGCTGTCTTAGAGACATTAGATTGACAGTTAGTCCAGGAACAAGCAGTACACCGTCTAATTTGAGTTCAGCTTCCTCTGCCTGTAGAATAACTTCTCCAATAACTTTGATCTTGAGTTGGTTTCTTCCGGAACTTGTGCTTATCATTCCTTTTTCTGAGGTGGTAAGTGGAAGAAATAGATTCGGATCAGCTATAATGTGGCTGGAAGAGCCCAAGTCAAGAACAAAGAGAAGAGGATCTTGGTTTGAAGATATGCAGAGGCTGCTAACGTAAGTCTCTGATCCCTGATTAACATTGTTTTTGGGTCTGAGATGCGGATAGAGCATCCAGCATTTGTGCTTTGGATGATTTGCAAGTGTATTGTGCTTTCTTGGTTTACATTTTCCAGACGCGTCAGTAAAAAGAGAGGATACCTGGAGAGTAGATTGTGATGATGAGGAGTTGTTGTTCATTTTAAGTTTGTTCATATGAATTCAAAGGTGATCCAGGACGGCGTTGGGGTCAATCTCAGATTGCACATTGGAATGGGTGATCTGTTGTTTGATGTTCCTCAGTGAGTCCGGCAGTTTGTCCAATATGATGTACATCAGAATGTCAATTGGTAGAAGAATCCCGATTTTGTGAAGCTTGTTGACTCCCGTTTTAATTTCCAGAACAAATCCCTGGATTTTTTTTTCATCAAATACAATCAAGGCAAATTGACTGTAGACACGGGCTTGATTTGAAGGCTGAGATGATACGAAGTGCTTGTGGATGGCTTTCCATATTTCCTTAGCGCTTTCTTTGTTCGCGGAAATGATAATAGTTGTGTGCACGGAAGGAGAGAGTTTAGATATTAATATAGAGGTGAGAATGGCGTTGTCTGTGGCTGTAAGTTTGTTGGTATCAGACCCAATGATGTCTTTGAGTTCAGCTAAGTTCAGAAGAGAATTGATCCTGGTTTTCCAGATGGTAAAGTTGTTGGCGGTTAGAATTGGGATGGCTTCCAGAGTAGTTTTAAGAATAGTGGGATTAATGTTGTCCATACTAATGGTAGACGGATCTGGTTTTTAGTGAAGCGCAATTGGTTGGCGCGTTCAACTGTTAATTGTGTTGAAGTAAGGAAATTCAAGTATATTTCTAATAGTAAAAACCAGACTAAGAGATAAAAATACAAGATTCAATTAAATTTATAACAGCTGGAGAACAAGAATAAGCAGAGACAAGAATTCCTACCCCGGATGATAGATAGTTCAGAATGGAAATGACAAGAGGAGTGGAAACCTTGAGAACCTAGGATCAATTAAGAAAGACGAGGGAAGCTAGAAATGGTCAGTTAAGATCCAGCTTGAATAATCTTGTTGAATAGATCTTCCTCACCAAATGAACAGCCAGCAGAGATTGTTTAGGAATGACGCGAATTAACCAAGCTGAAGAGTCGCGTATTCAAGTTTTGAGTTGAAGAGGTTTGACGACCTAAGTAAATTGATGAGTTGGCAGTTGATTTGAAGCAGAGAAGTGTGAACTTCTAGTTGAGGAGTGGAGGTCGAAGAGAGTTGAGGGAATGGAGTGAGGAGAAGTATGGATGACAAGATAAGAACGTAGAAGGAGGGGAGTCGGAAGATGAAAATGGGAAAAGGAGCATGTGAGAGGATGATTCCCTTGGGAAGTCAAGAGGGATGGAGAGACAAGGGAGACTAGAGGAAGTAAGGATGAGGCTTCATAATTGGAGTATGCGCAGAGAGAATGAGTAAAGAGGGAAAGAGATAGACACGCGGACTAGAGGATAGAGATTAAAGTTTCAACAAAAAACATTTGCACCAGCAGGAAGGCTGAGCTCCTTGAAAGCCCTGATTGCCCATGCCGCTGCCAATGACCTCAAATTCCATCAAATGGATGTCAAATTGGCCTTTCTAAATGCACCACTGGAAGAGGATGTATACATTTCCATGCCTCAAGGAGTGTCCCTCCAAGGAAATTTGTGCCTAAAACTCAAAAAAGCGCTCTAAGGTCTCAAACAAGCATCCCTGGCATGATAAAATTGACTCACAAGCTGGCTGGAGAAATCTGGGCTCTCCTGTTTGGTTTTGGAAACTTGTTTCTTTCACCAAGGGGGGAATCTCCCATCTGAGTGTCCATCCATGTTGAAGAAATTGCTATCTTTGGAAGAAATTTTGAACCCTTTGAAAACAAGATAAAGAGGTAATTCAATATGAAAGACCTTGGTAAAGCCAAGCTTCTGCTGGGAATGAAGGTAAATCAGAAATAAAACATGATAAAACTTTTTTGAGCGCACTACACCAAATCAATACTGCACAATTATGGCATGACTGACTGTAGAAAAGTTGCCACTCCAATTCCCAAAGCTCACCTAAAAGCCACCTCCAATTATTACTTACAGATGTTCAAGGAACTAAACATTAACTACAAAATTGCTGTTGGCTCCTTGAGTTATCTTAGCACAGCCAATTGAACGGATCTGGCATTTGTAGTCAGTAGTTTTTCCCAACATTAAAAATAACCAGGACTTCAACATTTCCATTATTTCCTAAATGTGCTTAAATAAGTGAAAGGAACTCTCCATCTTTCTTGATTTTACTCAAAAAAAAAAAATCCTTCCCCCATTGTGGCCTATTCCAAAGCTGACTGGGGAAACTGTGGTATCACCCAAAGATCTGTCTCCTGATACCTGGATCTGCTTTACGGCTGCTTGATTCTCTGGAGATCCAGAAAAAATACCCATTTCTCCCTCTCCACTTCTGAAGCCAAATACAGGGCTCTCACCAATCTAACTGGAGAGCTTCTGTGGCTCTGTAAATTTCTCATGTGAAACAAACTCATCAGTGAAGAACCCCATTCTCTAACCATTTTTTATGAAAATCAGACATGCATTGACACTGCCAATAACAACTGTAAATCCAATCATCAAAGATTGAATCATGTTGAAATAAAGCTCCACTTTGTCCAAGAAGTTATCAAGAAATCAATTATCAGTCTGAAGCGAACTTAAAGTATCAACATGCTTTCCAACTTCCTTACCAAAACCTCTCAGCCAACCAGCCCTACAACAAGCCTTCCGCCATTTGGGTCTCCTCAAGCTCAATGTCAAAGGGGGTGAGGAAGTATTATGAATCCAGGAGTGGCAGAATGTCTGAAACATTTCAGTAAGGGCTAAGAAATCCTCATTCCACTTCCATCATTCCTTCCTGGGAATTCTCAGTGATTTTGAGGCTTTTGGAAAAAAAACCTGTGCATTTCAAATTTTGTCCTGTTCTGACTTTATCTTACTGTAACCATGTCTTCCTATTTAGACTGGGTCTTGTGTGCAACCGTAGTGCTGATTCCTTGGAGGACTCTGTGATTTTGCTAATGCTCTATTTCTCATTCTCCTAATCGGTGCATTTCCATTGTTCTCTACTGCTAATCTTCTGTACTCATACTTATTGTATCAATGTCATTTCCTTTTCTGTGCAAATTCTTGCCTGCTACGTGTTCAACTTTGTTTAGTCAATAAATCTAACCAGTGAAAAATTCAAAAAAGATAAAAAGAAATTGAAAATTTCAAGTTCATTGCGCTTCCACATGAATCAACATTGAAGAAAAGGTTACAACATGATGAAAAGAAAAGCATCAAGAGAATAAATGCCCCAATTTTCTCTATACCATGTCTGAATAGAAATTTGAAAGGTTTTACCTGATTGCAAAGATGGGAGCTTGTCAGTATTTAAAGGGCTCTTTTTTCCATCATCAAGTTGTGTTTTTTGTTGTTTCATCACCATTCTTTGTCGTCATTACATTTATTAGTCTTATCATCATTTGTTTCAAAAATAAAATCACTGAAATTCTTATCAAAACCTTACCAACTTAATTGCTAATTGCATACCAGGGTAAATCGCTGCCATTGTCAAAAAACATCTTCTCCAGTAGCAGGATATTTCCAAAAACAAACAATTCCCACTACCAACTATGGTATTGGCGGCTGCGCCTCCCCACATTGTTCAATAACAAAAAAGGTTGTAAATAGGCTTGTAGATAGCAGCTTGGCATTCTTGCTGATCTAAATCCATCAAACCAAGATAAATCCAAGAAAATTTTGTTTATCTTTTTCTTTGTAAAAAATTAGATCAATTCAATCTAGTAGCAAATACCTATTGACAATATTGAGAGTTTTGAAAACATCTGAGCAGGATAGTAAGCGTGCAATTAGATTTTTAAAGTTCTTAGCGCAAGAAAAAGCAAATTATAGTTTCCTGTGAGAAAAAAATGGTTTTGAGAGCATGACACCAATGTTTTCCAACAAAAGACCCTGAGATTTGTCAATGGTCATGAAGAAAGCAAGAGTAATAGGAAACTGATAATATTATAATTGAGCTTTAAAACCTTCTTTACCATTGTAAAGTAACAAAAATGTAGGGATGATAACTTTGGAACCAAGTTTTTTTCCTGGTTGAAACTATACAATTCAAGTTGTGGGGTTGAATTTCTGTAATTATAAGGCAGGTGCCATTTCAACTACCTGCTTTAACATTAAAATTGCTGGGAATAATGATTGGGCACCCAACCTTTAACTTGGAATGATTTTCTGGAAAAGTTGGAATTGATAAAGAATTGAGGACTTCTTCAGGTAAAGGTTCTTCTCCTTGATCCGCATCCACTACCCCCATACTTGAATATACCTAATGGTTGTATTCATTGATATATTTTTGTAGCCTTGGTTTTTTTATTTTTTCTCTTTCCTTTTTCCTTTTTTCTGTTTTTTTTTTTTTTTTTCATTGTTTTTGGTTTGTTTTTCTTATTAATTTATTTATTTTTTTGTTTTATTTTTTTTTCTTTTATTCTTTTATTCTTTTTTTTCTATTATTCTTCTTTTTTTTTTTTTTTTTATTTTATTTTTTCTTTTCTTTTCTTTTCTTTTCTTTTCTTTTTCTTTTCTTTTCTTTTTCTTTTCTTTTCTTTTTCTTTTCTTTTCTTTTCTTTTCTTTTCTTTTCTTTTCTTTTCTTTTCTTTTCTTTTCTTTTCTTTTCTTTTCTTTTCTTTTCTTTTCTTTTATTTTCTTTTCTTTTCTTTTCTTTTCTTTTCTTTTCTTTTCTTTTCTTTTCTTTTCTTTTCTTTTCTTTTCTTTTCTTTTCTTTTCTTTTCTTTTCTTTTCTTTTTTTCTTCTTTTCTTTTCTTTTCTTTTCTTTTCTTTTCTTTTCTTTTCTTTTCTTTTCTTTTCTTTTCTTTTCTTTTCTTTTCTTTTCTTTTCTTTTCTTTTCTTTTCTTTTCTTTTCTTTTCTTTTCTTTTCTTTTCTTTTCTTTTCTTTTCTTTTCTTTTCTTTTCTTTTCTTTTCTTTTCTTTTCTTTTCTTTTCTTTTCTTTTCTTTTCTTTTCTTTTCTTTTCTTTTCTTTTCTTTTCTTTTCTTTTCTTTTCTTTTCTTTTCTTTTCTTTTCTTTTCTTTTCTTTTCTTTTCTTTTCTTTTCTTTTCTTTTCTTTTCTTTTCTTTTCTTTTCTTTTCTTTTCTTTTCTTTTCTTTTCTATTTTTTCTTTCTCTTTTTTCCTCTTGTTTTCCTTTTCTTTTTTTCTTTTTTTGTTTTTCTTTCTTTTTTATTTTGTTTTATTTTGTTTTTTTTCATTTTTTTCATTTTTTTCATTTTGTTTTTTTTTTTTCATTTTTTTCATTTTTTTTCATTTTTTTTTTTTCCCTTTTTTTATTTTTTTTTAATTTTTCTCAGAAAAAATAGAAAAAACTAGAAAAAAATTTCAAAAAATAAAAAAAAGGCAATGTTAAATTTGAAAATTTAGGGTTGCAAACAGGCATCAATTGCCATTCACAAAAAATATTGGTTGAAAACAGCCTGTTTTGTGACCCCAGCCAAGTTGCATCCAACTCATGCCAATCCCAGGGGGGTTGCAAACCCTTCTTTGGGACCAACAATAGGTTTCAATTGGGGAGCCGAAACCTAAAATAGCTTACAACTGGGGTTTTGCAACACCCTAGGGGTTGTGGATGTAGTTTTTGGGGGTCCCCCGTGTTTTACAGGCACTTTTGGAGAATAATATCCCCCAATGGGCCATTCAAGGGGGAAATTGCGGTACCTAGGAACCCCTGGACCCCATTTGATTTCTGTCAACCCAAATTTGGCAATTTGGCATACTATGTGGGACTATAGGACCACAAAAAGAAACTTGGAAATCCAAAATTCTGCCTATTTGAAAAAAAACTTTTGGCTCAAACCACGTTAACACACCACAAACACCCATCAGATAAATAAATTTTTCTCAACCCAAAAGTGAGAAGACTTTTTTAGTTGTTGGATTGAAAATTGCATTGAATACCAAATTACCATTGAATTTTTTTGTCTTATGTGAACACTGGGAAGCTCAAGCACTCTCACATTTAACATGGATATGTTAAAGGACTTAATGAAAAGTGTACTTAATGAAGCTTTGGTGGAATCTAGGGATTTGGGTAGGGATTTAAAAAAAAAAAAACATTAGAAACCCCACTTACATCCTCATCTAGGATAAAAATTGAGGAACAAGATATTTCTTCACAACTAAAACAAGATATTTCATCAAAAATGGCTTTGACTGAAGGTGGCGGGTCACATTTCATATGTCATTTGACTGAGACAGATTTGGCTTTATCAATACACCGAAATAACCATGTGGGGTATAACTTTGAAAATAAGGGGTTCCAGACCCACTTGACCCTACTCCTGTGACAGCCTTTGCTATCAGGAAAGAAGCCAAGATTTATTTTCAGAAATTGGCAGCAATGCATGGCTACACATAACTAAAACAAGATATTTCATCAAAAATGGCTTTGACTGAAGGTGGCGGGTCACATTTCATATGTCATTTGACTGAGACAGATTTGGCTTTATCAATACACCGAAATAACCATGTGGGGTATAACTTTGAAAATAAGGGGTTCCAGACCCACTTGACCCTACTCCTGTGACAGCCTTTGCTATCAGGAAAGAAGCCAAGATTTATTTTCAGAAATTGGCAGCAATGCATGGCTACACATTGAAAAATCAAGGAAAGATAAATAAATCAATATAGCATGTGAAGGATTTGGGGTTTATGAAGGGCCATGCCTCACTGAACATCAAAGGCAAACTCACACTAGGAAGGTTGGGTGTCAATTCATGATCCATGCAAGTAGGAAAGTAGCAGATCCCATGTGGAATCTCTCCATTATGAATGGCCGGCACAATCATCAACCATCTGAAAGCCCTTCAGTTCATCCTCAACTGAGGAGAATCAAGGGGCAAGCCTTGGATCAACTTAAGGAAGGCATGAAAGATTGTTTCAATAAGGTGCAACTTAAAAGGAAATTGAGAAAGATTGACGGTGGAGAATACATTGAAAATAGAAAAATCTCTAACACTTAGTGGAAGGTAAAGCAAGCAGAACCAGATGAAAAAGGTGCTATGGATGTTCTTTTGGAAATGCTCCAGGAATCCAAGTGGGGTTCCTGGTCAAATTTGGTGGAGAGGGTCACTTAGAGGCCCTTTTTTTGGCTCATCTGGAGTCTATAAAACTTTGCAAAAGAGTCCATTATATTGATTTTTTCAATTGTACTTCTAAAAGAAAGGAGGTACAACATCCCTCTATTGCATGTTGTAGGAATGACTTCCAAAAAAAACAAATTTAAAAAGGCTTTTGTTCTTATAACAAAAGAAACATATGAGTTCTACAGTTGGGCTTTGAGTGCATTAAAGGAGTTGGCTTATGATCCCCAGAGGCTTCCAAAAATTTTTGTGACAGACCCTGAAAAATCTCTTATTTTTGCTATTAAACACAGTTTCCCTGAGTCATCCAGACAGTTTTCCTCCTGGTACTTGTCTAAAAACATTCAAAAAAACTGTAATATTCACTTCAGTAATGACAATGAAGTATGGAAATTTTTATGAATCTTTGGGAATGGTATGGGGCCTCTAAAACCAAGGGGGAGGCAGAAGTCAATGATGCCAAACCCAGATTATGCTAATTTATTGCTTCTTCTATTGATCTCATGTTGGATAGCTTACTTTGAAGCTTGTATACAGTGTTTCTTGAGGGATTGTGAGGATGTTCTCAAGTATATGGAAAATCATATTTTCCCTATCAAGGAGACATTTGTAAAGGTGTGGACTTTTGTCAACCCAGACTTTGGAATAAAAAAAATTCTTGGGTAGAAGGGGCCCATGCTACTTTCAAAAAGTTAGTTGTGGGACCTTTGGGGAAAATTTTGGATGTGTGGAAAAACCTTGAAGGTACTATTGAAAGCCAGATCTACTCAGTCCATACAGCACTTAAAAATATTTAATAAATTTGGGAACAGGTATTCCAAAAGAAATATTATCTTTGGGAGAGAAATTGTCAATTGGGGAAATTAAAATCATTGGGGAACAATTTGAGAAGTTAAAGCGCAACCACAATAGAGAGGTGTGCTTAAAGTAATTTTCAAAAATGTTGGGCTTGCCTTGTTCCCACATTTAGGTGAAATGATAGCATCAAGAGCATCTGTTGTGCCTGCCAATGTTCATCCTCAGTGTCAGTTAGACTATGACCCTTCCAATGAGGTAAGTGGGGTTTTTTGAAGGGTACCAATTATTGAATTGACAGATTGATTATTTGATTGAAAAATTAATTATTTGATTGAAAAATTAATTATTTGATTGAAAAATTAATGATTGTTTTGATTTTTTAAAGTTTTAAAAAGATCCAAGGCTTTATGCACAATCTCAAATCTTTAAAAAGTGGGATTTGATGTGTAGGAAAAAACCTAAATAAGTCAGTTTAGAGATTCTAAGGTCAATGCTCAAGAATACATCCCCTTTGATTGCCAAGCCAAGGATTGAGGCAAATTTCTCAAAGTCAAGCTGTGGTCAACGCCAATTGAAAGCAACACGTCATGAAATTTCAAAAGTTTGAACTTGTTGAAAAGGTAATTAAGAGGGAAAAAAAGGTTGAAAGGGAACCAAAAATACCAAAGATAGTAAGTCTTTGATTTTCAGGAATTTTCATTTGTTTGCTTTAATGAACTGATGGGAAAATGATTTCTTTAGTGCAAGGAAGGCTCTTCATCTGAATTTCATAGTTCAGTGGAAGAGACTGAAATTTCATTTGGGTCCTTTCCATTGGAATCAGAATCATTTTTGAAGGAGGAAGAAGAAGAAATGGAGGATTTAAACAGAAGCTCATCTTTGGTGAGTATCAATTTCTTCAACAAGATAAGTATTTTGGCTAACTAATTTTTTATTGTAGGAAGTGAATTAACTCAATCAAGTACCTGAGAAATTACATAAGCTCTTGGGGAAGGCTTGGGACCTAGTTGGTGATGGAAATTGTGGTTTTAGAGTCATTGCTAAATTTCTTGGTTATGATGAGCATGGATGGTTTCAAGTACAAAAAAAAATGATTGAAACATTTGG